>WSTX01003053.1:0-10006 GCA_019633405.1 Tulasnella sp. 408 | reverse complement strand
TGCAACGGGTCGGTCGAGAAATTCAAGTGCCAAATTGGACCGGCGGCGGTCTCCGCGTGATTTCTCACACCGGCAACACCAACAGCCGAAAGCCGTGACAACTCGGCTCTCGCCTCCCTTAGCACCCACGTTCTGGCCAAACAACAAAGAGAACTGGATTTCCGAACACGGAATCGTGCTTTCCGATCGGGTGGTTTCTCCGGCGCTGAATTTATGCCGTATGATATTCAACATCTGAGCGTACGATGGACATATACGCCGTGTACAATGTTGAGTGCAACTTCCACGATAAGGCGGTCTGGGAAGATCGGATACGACCCGCTGTAAAACAAACCCAAGTCAAAAATCACTGCCACCCTACCGCTTCTGGATTGATCCCTGTTCCGCAACGAGTAATCCAGCTTGTCAGACAATGAACCAAGACGAGGCAACCCCCGGTGCTAGCCAAGTAGCTCAAGGAAGTGGATCACCTTCCTCACAGGTAAATTACATATCACTACAAGAGACAAGCAACTGTACCGCTCAAGCCTTTCGCCAGTATAATAGCTCGGGGGCAGGTTTCCCGATACCTTCAGGGTGGCTGACTGGTCCATTGCTCACCGGAGAATTAACCAAGCTGAGAAAACTTAGGGGGGAGGATTATTTCGATTTGTGGCAGGGCCTGTGGGCGCAACCCAATGGAGAGCAACTCACGGTAATGATCAAAACTCCTCGAAGGATTCAATCGGGCTCGGATATACAAAATGACACTGGAGCATCCGAAAGGTTCCACAAGGTTCGTGGGTCTCTCCT
The DNA here is from genome assembly GCA_019633405.1 of Tulasnella sp. 408. NCBI lineage: Eukaryota > Fungi > Basidiomycota > Agaricomycetes > Cantharellales > Tulasnellaceae > Tulasnella > Tulasnella sp. 408. The sequence goes on along the minus strand of WSTX01003053.1, from coordinate 9,214 downwards.
TTGTCTCTACCCGGAATGACAATTCCTTTAATGTGAGAACTTGTTTCGGTTGGACAGCGTCTCTTACGCGAGACTTCCATTTGGAATACTGCCCGCCACGATAATATACTCCAATTTCTCGGCTTCCAGATAATCCAAGACGAAGTTCTTCTTGTCTCCCCGTTTTGCCAGAAAGGTCATCTATTGGAGTACATAGCAGCAAATCCCGACATTACATATACCCAAAGACTTTCACTGGTCAGAGCTCTGCATAATTATTGTGGAGTATTAAACCTGAACTTCCTAATATCTCCTCTAGCTGCGGGGTGCTGCTCGCGGCTTAGCCTACCTCCATGGTCTCGAGCCTCCCCTCGCTCATGGATCAATCAACCCTAGCAATATCCTCGTCACGGATGACTTCAACGGTATTCTATCTAACTTTGATGGCTCGAGTGAAGCAACCGAGGGACCAACGGGCCTCACGACTGGTGGTCCTCATGGTCCACTCTTCTACATGTCCAAGGAATTAATTATGGATAAAATCAGGGTGACACCTATGTGCGATATCTATGGAATGGGTGGCACTATCCTTACGGTAAGCTCCGCCTGTAGTATCACTCTTATAAGGGTGACCATGAACAAACTGAAACGATACCCCAGACCATGACAGGAAAGTGGCCGTTCTACCAGATGGCTACAACTGCCCGAGCCATCCTGGCGATAGCAATGGAAATCACTCCCAGTCCCAACGACCACCCGGAATTGCCTGAGTCGGACCCGCTGTGGAACTTGATGAATGAGTGTTGGGACGGCGAGCCGGAGGACCGCCCATATGCTTCTCAAGTTGTCTATAAAGTAGGTCAATTATGTCTCTGTTGGCTGTAGCAAAATTGATTCCGAGTTGACAATCTCTATATTAACGTATAGATCAACCTAATTCTGGACTGCGGAAGTGGCCTCACCGCTCCGTTGGGGCCAACAGCTGATATTGTCAATCCAGAGAAAGCTCCCCCAGATTCGGAGGATTCTGTCACACAACCTGGTATTTCATTACCTTCTCTGCCGGAACCGCTCTCGGGGACCCTTAAAACGATTGAATGCATTGGTCGTGGCGGTTTCGGTGAGGTCCATCGAGGTTCCTGGACCACACCTGGGAAAGATTGCATTCCCGTGGCAATCAAGTGCCTCAAGATAAGCGACATTGGGCTACGGGAAGATCAAAATAGGGGCGTCTTACTGAGGGTATGCGCTTTGTAACCTCACTCCGAGATTCGGAAGCCAACCGATCGATTCTTTTCTCGAACAGCGGATTAGGCGGGAGACCGTAATATGGAAAGCAGCGGAGCACCCAAACGTGCTTAAGTTGCACGGTTATCAGATCATTCATGGAACCCCCATGCTCGTTTCGCCTTGGTGCAACAACGGCGATCTGTGGTCGTTTGTAAGGAACCGCCCAGGATTGACACGAAAAGAGAAGTTGAAGCTAGTGCGTCGTTTTACTTACAATTGGAAGTCCTCTTAACATTATCAAATTCTCTCTCACTCGGCGGTATTACTCAGTTGCTCGGAGCAGGCAAGGCTTTAGACCATCTTCATTCCTTACGACCACCCATATGCCATGGCGATGTTAAGCCTCAGAATGTTATTATTGGTGACAACATGGAGGCCCTTTTATGCGATTTCGGAATATCTAGAATTATCACCAGTCCCGGGGTCACTGGGATGACGACAGGCGGAGGAACTACCGGGACTGCAGGGTTTGGGGCGAAGGAGGTCCTTCAAGGCCAGCAACCGACCGAGCAGAGTGACGTGTATGCTTTTGGGGGACTTATACTTGCGGTATGTTTTGGTCTGATCCAGGTTTCTTCTCGTGATGGTTGACGGGTTGCAGCAGACGATGACAGGAAAGCGCCCGTTCTACACAGAGCCAAATGAGCCATCCATCTTCCTTGCCATATTCATGAACATGGCTCCACAGCCAAGCGACTACCCGCAGATCCTCCCAACGGACCCGCTATGGAACTTGATGGAGAAGTGTTGGAATCCAGTGCAGAGTAAACGGCCGTCGATGGGACAGATTGTAGCAGAGGCATGTCATCCACCGCCCAAACCACGGAACAGAGACTCACAGTCTGGCTTTGGGGCTCCAGCTGAAGGAGGAGATAGGTCTCTGTGCCACAGATGATTAGGAGTCGGAAACTGAGCGACAGGAGTACAATATCTCGAATCAGATGCAATGATGGGAAGGCCATGGACGCTCTCAAACCATTTTCACTTCGAGAATCGCATCCGCCCAGTCCCACCTGCCTAAAGCAATTTGCTCAATGGTTCTCTCTTAGGGCGTCCTCCTATCGCTTTCGGGCCTGGGTGGCCACAATTTCTGAGGGCGGGCCTCTACGCTCTCAACCGCTCGGCAAATCTCTCGGCCACGGAAATGCCAAGGAAGACATCAACCCGTGCAAGCCACATCGAACCAGGGCCCAGGGTTGATGTTAGATGTCGACTGTGACTGAGATGCTGCCGCAAATGCCCTACTTATTGCGGGATTATTTCGTCCATGTCCCGCGCTTCACCTCTTGTAGAGAATGAATAACATTATAACCATCGAGGCAAAGGTTGCTACGCATCCTATTGAGGAAGATCTATCAGCGGGAAATAAATTTATTGATACCCATCCTTAGTGACGTCGCCCGATCCTTCAATACAATGCTATGGCATTATTGCCTGTCTCCATCCTGTAGGCAATGCTTAGTTCCGAACGTCTCATACACACATGCGCATGGAATCGGATGTAACGTCAGCTTGCCTTGGGCTCCTGTCCTGCTTATTCTTGCAGGTCTTGCACTGCGCGCAGACTCCTGAAATTTGATGAGCGCCCAACCGAGGTGTTATGCACGGGATATGATGCCGCCGCTGAGGCCAGGGCCTATTGCGAACACGACCATATAAGTTTGTAGAGCTTTACAACATTCGGAACAGATTCGATCCAGGGCCTTTGGAATTTCTCAGAACAAAAGCTCACTCCAAGTGGTTGGGGTCTTCAACTGTCTCCAGATGACGATGGTCATCTTAACCCATAGTCCTGCATGAGGTTTGGGTAAGACATTTTTGAGAACTTGATATACTAGCGTTCTTGATCCTCATCATACCGTATAGCTTTTCACCGCTCAAAACCTTGGAGGTAGAGGAGGGATAATCCAAATTAGCGTCTGTAATAAAGATTAGCATTCAGGACGACATGTAAGATCACGCCAGCAATGGCATAAATATTACTCAGTGGAGAATGGGAGCTTCTCTGGACACAAGACAGATAAAGACATTTCGAGCTCCACGCGATCATCTTTTCCTTGGATACATACGTTCCCTGGATATAATAAATCTTGCAACCTGAGAATGGGCGGCTAATTGGCTGCGTAGAAACTTTGAGGGTCAATCCTTGGCCAAGGCCTAAGTATGTTTTTTGAGAAACGACCAAGTGGCCCTTGAGTGGGAGGAATTACGTAGATGTTCCCTTTGTATAATCTTCTCAGGTAACGGCGTTACCGTCTACCATAAGGAACGACGCAACGCGCGTGTCCTGTGAGAGCCTTACACCATGACCTAGGAGTAGACGACGTCAAGGTTCGCGAAGACATAGAACTCCATACACCCCATTTGAAGCTAGCCATCCCCGATTCCACGTAGTAGAGGAGGTTTTTATCGAGGTTGAATGCGGGTTGACGCGTTTCGTCGCATGATCTCCCATTTCTTAGCCTCGTGAGTCGTGTTTGACTTTACCGGCTGATGAAGCTTCATTCATGTTCGACTTCTGTCGTTCGTCACTCTATTCCACCAGCATGCACTTAAGGAGAGATAGGACTGACTTAGAAGTGATCTGAGATCCTGTGCAGTATTCTTTCCCCATGCGGTTGTAGGGCTGACACGAATGGCTGGTTATCCCGATCCCTTTCTTTTATTGATAGCGAGCACGAGCGTCCCTTGCAAACATAACACAGGTGTAGGTACGAGCCCCAAGTGATGTCGCTAATAGGGAAAGGTAATGAAACACGTCCGCATCGGAACCTGAAACGCTCAGGCGAATGTTTCATACTTGTTGTGTCCCCGAGTGCCGCGCTCAAACGGTCACGGTGAAGTCAGATGTCTTCAGTGTAATACACCGCATACTTGTATCTACAGGAGCAATTCCTTCTTTCAGTAGCCTGGTCATGAGTCACACGGTTGAATCTGAGCGCGAGGGCCTAGGGGTGTGGCAAGCTTCAATGTTAAGGATCTCTTGCCGATCCCGGAAGAGACCGGCTCACGCCTTCTACCAGAACGAGTGGGTGGGAAAATACAAGTGAGATGACAAGCGCCAGAGAGAAAGAGTCATAGCGGAATATATAAACGGCCAGGGACGGGGAGGGGAAAAAGGTAGGACGGAGGGTCGGAAGCTTCAAGTGGAGGTGAGAGCGAATGTTAAGGGATCCGAAGTACGCTTAGGAGCGACAGAGAAATACCGACTTCAATCTAGTACAAGTAGATGGAAGAGACAAAGTCATACGACAGATGAAGCGAGTAAAGGAGGTCGTGAATGACAGAAAGAAGGGAAGACGGAGACAATAAAGGGGTAAAGGGAGGGTGGGTGGGCGGGTTACAATCATTGACCAACTGCAGGCACGTTCCCTCTCATATGCTACACTCTCATGTAGAACCGGGGACTGGCGCGTGCGTCACTACGATCAGAGTAGGGACGGAACGGAGATCGAGTGAACGGAAACAAACAAGACCTCGGATGAGATTGGGGCTCTTATGGGTGGACTCCGCCGCCAACTCCGATCCCTTCCTACCCACATCTTGACTCATGTTCATAGCAGTTCCTTTGCAAACCCTCCTAAAGCACCTATTCCCTAATGCTAATGAAACATCAGGATCGGTGATCGATCTCGTGCCTCAACTTCCAGGTGAACTGGTCAAGAACTCCCTTATAGAAAGAAGTAGACCCGGTTATGATACCTACCAAGGTATTTGGAAGGCGCCAAGCGGAGAAACCTTGGACGTTGCGATTAAATGTATAGGAATCATTGATCATGATTGAGATATGACACTGATCCAAAGAGTTAGTCATTGGACTCTCTCAGGAAGTGATCCACTTCGTAATAACCTTTAATCTGGCTCCCGATAGCGCATTACGCTAGAAACATATGTGTCACTGAGAGCCCAACATCAAAGCATCCTACGGTTCCTAGGGTACCAAATCGTCGACAAATCCGTGGTGCTTGTCTCCCCGTTCTGCCACAATGGCAGTATAGACCAACACCTTAGGGAAAATCCCATGTTGACTAGGACCGAAAAGCTTCGATACGTGAGAATATTTCATTGGTGGCTTTCGGAAGTGGCACGCTCAACATGTTGTATCCAGCTATCTTGCATAGCTCACGCCGTGAGGCATCTTCACAATGTCTACCCGTCTATCGTACATGGCGGCATCACACCTCGGAACGTACTAATTGCGGATGACGGAAGAGCAGTGTTGCGCAACTTTCGCCGCGCCTACGTCATGGGCGCTCCAGAGAGTGGCGATTGGACAGTTGGGGATTCTTCCTACCTCGCGCCGGAACTTCTCACTTCCGAATGCTCCCCGACCTTCATGAGCGATGTTTGCGCTTTTGGAGGTCTTATTCTTGCGGTTCGTTCATAATTTCTCCAGTTAAAAAGGGTTGAAGAGTTGAATCTTGCCGGTGGATAGGTCATGTCGGGGGAGGGGCCTTTTTGAAACGTGCACTCCCAAGCCAAGGTTATCGTACGTATCGTTTCCGGAGATACTTCTGATCCTTGTGATCACACTCGACTTGAAGAGGGAGATCCCGTTTGGGAGCTGATGAGAAGGTGCTGGAAATTTAGGGCAGGCGAACGACCGTCGATGGATCAGATAGTCTCTGAGGTGTGTCAAGCAACTCGGGAATGAGGCTGATCTATATTCATCAATATGTCATATGGAGATCGAGGACTTGATATCCAGCGGATCTGATAGAACCGACACCCATTCTTCAGCCACGGGCCAACCTTACGGCGCAGACCCTGGTAGCTCATTTGCAGTACGGGCATATGAACCTCCACCAGCACTCGTAGCAGACGACGAACCATACCTGGGGATCGAGCCGATGGATGATATCGATGTTCAAGGGACTCAGGAAATTCTCCAGAGCAAGAGCCCCCGCTCTCTTTCATCTAAGTGTACCACAGATATTCAAAACCGACCACATAGCTCGGAGGGGAAACGGACTCTTTTACTGAAGGTAAAGTTCACTAATCAAACTGCTTTGGGTCTCAAACCTGACTCCCAAAAACTTGCATCCCCAACAGCGGCTCCAGCATGAAGCAGCCATTTGGCAGGCCGTGTCATCAAAAAAAACATGAAAGCATCGTACCTTTTCTTGGGTGGCGAACTGTAGACGGGGTGCCTGCACTCACTTCCCCACTATACAAGCACGGTGACTTGACGTCATATCTTCGTCGTCATCCAGACTCAACATACACGGCACGATTAACATTAGTTACTCCTCCCGATAACCACTAAGGATTTATGCTGAATCTCGTTTGCAAAACGCAGATACACGATGTGGCTCGGGGTTGGGGTTCCTTCATTCACAAAACGATCCGATCGCTCACGGAAATATCAATCCTCGCAACGTCATGATCACCGACAGGCTGGGGGGTGCTTTGTGCGGTTTTGCATGCTCTAGGATTATGTCCGCTAAAGATGAAGAAAGCTACTTTGCCGCGAATGAGAGAGACCAACCATTGTCGGGTTATTTGGCGAAAGAGCTCTTATTGGAAGCCACCCCTCGCGGGACACCGCAGACGGACGTTTTTGCATTTGGAGGGCTCACACTCGAGGTAATTACCGCTTTCTTCTCATGCAATGTAGATCCGGACTCTAAAGCCAGAGTCCCATTTAGACTATGACGGGGAAGGCACCCTTTTACCTTTGCCCGACTGCCGCGGCTATGATTATCTCCGTATACGAGGAGAAAATTCCTTCTCGGCAAGATCATCCAGAACTATTGGAGCAAGATCCCCTGTGGGGGTTAATGAACGAATGCTGGAACCCTCGTCCCGATGAGCGCTCCCCAATAGCACAGGTCGCCTACGAGGTAAATCACGGAACCATGGTTCAAGCGACTGGCTAATTCATCTTTCTGAATGCGACAGATTATGCAAATTCTCTTACTCGGGAGACACTTGGCTGGGCCGACTCACCCAACACTCAACAGTTACTTCGGTGGCGTCCTCGCATCCGACGGAGGAGCCTCCAATCCTTCCAGAAATACGCCAGCTCGAAGGCACCCTTATTTTGGGGCCTTTTATTGCGAAAGGAGGCTCCGGGAGCGTACACCAAGGACAGTGGTTACTTCCAGGAAGGGATGCTACACCGGTGGCCATTAAGAAGATTACATTGAGCGAGGAGATTGGTGAGAAGGAGGTTGCACTGAAGGCGAGCTCCTCGGTTTATTCTCATCGAGGGGTAGTTGTAATCTTAGCTTTGGTTATTCGCCACAGAGGATCAAGCGGGAAACTTTCATATGGAAAGCTGCCTGGCACTCAAACATTCTTGCTTTCTACGGATACCAGATAGACGGAGAGACACCGATGCTAGTTTCGCCATGGTGTGCCAACGGAAATTTGGCGGACTATCTGCAGAAAAATTCGGAATTGACAGAGCGGAAAAAGCTGGAGCTTGTGGGTTTGATTCATTTTGATGTCACATTGCTCGAGGTTGAGGTCTTACTTTTTTGCTAACTTAGCTAGGTGGGGCAGCTTCGGGATTGACATATCTCCATTCTCTCAAGCCTCCTATTAGTCATGGAGACATCAAGCCCCAGAATGTTGTTATAAGTGACGATTTGGAAGCTCTATTATGTGATTTCGGAATCTCCAAGATTAATGCAATCGGAGGAGGAACAGGGATGACAACGCAGGGCATCGCTGGGACCCACGGATATCAGGCGAGAGAATTATATGCAGACAATCCACAGCCAACTGATAGAAGTGATGTATACGCGTTTGGAGGACTCATACTCGCAGTACGGCTTGAACGCAGTTCCCTTTCCATGTCTTATTCGCTGATCAGAATTCGACCTCGTTTATCATTAGACAATGACAGGGAGTCCCCCATTTCACAAGTCGTTGCCTAATGTGGCACGTATTGTGATCCTTGTTTATACTGGTCAAACTCCAGTACCCGACGATCATCCCGGGCTGCATGCAGAAGATCAGCTGTGGGGCTTGATGAGAAGGTGCTGGAACGCTGAACCCCGCGAACGACCGTCCGTGGCCCAAATAGGAGCTGAGGTATGCTGTTCGATACATGGGCACGCAATATCGTGGCTTACTTGTGTCTTCCGAACGGGATAGCTTAAGAGAGAGATCAAACGCAGGTCTGAACCGAAAGGAGATGTTAGAAGCCGAGCTGCAAGATTGGTTTCAGCCGGATTGGAGCGGCTGAAATGGGCGTTGTAATCTCGAAGAATGGAAACCATCGTGGTAGGGATAATATGGGGGATGATGTCGAGGGACTATTTGCGCGCAACGTGTGACCTTAGCCGTACGAGTAGAATATGCGGATACATTGATTCTATGTAACGAGTTCTGCGGTCGTATCGTTTGCTGAAGTTTCCCGGCTACTTATGTCAAGAGATGACCGCATGCCGGCCGGGTTGGGCCGTAAAACGGCGGCATGAATGAGCCGGGCAAAGGGTCCGTACCCCGGACGGAACAAGTCATTTAGAGATTGCGGCATGGTTACCAAACTACGGCCAAGAACTGTGGCTTGTACGTATCCACTCCGGTTCACGGTGGAGGGCTTGATTGATCGGACTGAAAATAGAGATCAGCGCGCCGCAGAAATTAGACCACGCTATAATTACAGAAGCGAAGCGTCGTCTGCACTCCATTACGCCCAGCGAGAAAGGCGAGTTGTCAGCGGCGACGGAGAGAAGAAGGGGTGTCCTGGCTCCCCTGACGACGAGCGGGACTGTGTCAGGGTCCAAGTTACACAGGGGCTTCTACGCCGACAAACAGTTCCCAACGCCCAGCACTCTCTTTTTCCCTTCTTCAACCACCTCACCGTCATTCCTTTTCTCTCTCCACTCGTTCTCTCTCTCTGTCTTTTCTCTCTATCTCTAGCTAGCCTCAGTCCCCGGAGGTCTGAAACGTGATACAGCGCTTTCACTCTTTCCCTACATATCCAAGAAAT
>WSTX01003052.1:0-10015 GCA_019633405.1 Tulasnella sp. 408 | reverse complement strand
GGGCCAGGGAGATAGATGAAGCGGTAGCGGGGCGTGGATCCTCTACGCTTGCCACCGAGCTGCCTTCCGATAATCAACATGATCACCCTCGGTCACTGGACGGACTCCCAAAGGAGCAATCCCTGGGACTCGACGGTTTGCCATATTCGGCGGGTGCAAGCATGGGAATGCCATGGGCTGTCGACTCCTGCAGCCTGTGCTGTGCTCAGCTAGATGAATTTCGCATCGGGCTGTTAAAGGGTGATATGTACTTAGTGCGCGAGCTGAACCAGGCAGTGTCACCAGAAGCACGTACCGTTAAGCAGAACCGGGTTCAGGATAGGAAACTCTGAATGAACTAGGGTGCGAGGAATATAAGAAAGAGGTGCTAAAGTAGCCTCCTTAAATGCTGCTTGGAGGCTTGAAGAATATATAATGATGTGATGGCTGGAGGCTGAGGAGCATGCAGCTCAGCATGGCGTAAATTGGAACTCCGCCCAACAGCACGAGGTATAACGCGATCGATTTCTGATCCTTATATAGATAGTACCTACACTAACTCCCAGTTTACGTGCGAGGCCGAGTTGGTCGGCTGGAGAATTGCACGCCAAACCTGGCGCGACCTGACGCCACCCCATGAGACGCGCGAAACACGCCCAAATAGTCACGTGGATCAAGCCAATGTCATTAAGTGGATGGCTATTGCTAATATTATGACGTAGTGTAGAGGGGAACTAGGCAAAGAAAAACACCCAGGGAGCATAATCGCGGACCGCCTTCGAACAGCTCTTAAAGAGGGACGAATGTGAATGTCTGGCCAAACGATAATAACGCGTCAGAATCTAAAATGGTCAAGATGTGGGTGAATATACCCACCAGGTAAATTATGGGTGAGGGATATCTCGCAAGGAACGCGGCGGGGTCAGCGCTAGCGTACAGAGCGGTGCTTTGTGTAAACACGGACGTCGTGGGTTTGGCTATCAGCGCGACGTATCGAATAGATGTCCGTCAAAAAGAGATAGTCCACCAAGTCGATCAGTCGACAAGGTCAAGAAGAGCGCGCGGGAACGCTTACATCCGTCGGTGTTCACCCATTGCAACGTAAGCTCTTTGGTGTCGCGGTTAAATCTCCACTACGAAGTTGAAAACTGTGAGGAAAAGTAGGACTTTGCATGAATTGCTAAGCGGGTTCAAGACGTACCACGTCGGATTCGGCCGTGCGGGATAAGCCAGACGCCATGGTATAGGAATTGAAGACAGGCTGAGGGATGGCATCGGGTAACGCTGCAGCGAGGAAAATGGGTAAGAATATGCTAGGAGATTGAATTAATGGGGTCAAAATGCGTACTTTGCGATTCAAGCCCTGCAATGTAAGTATAGCTGATATTGGGGAAGGGGTCGACATTTGGTTAGATACCAAACCATGTCGATACGAAAAGACCCATTCGATGCTTACTGGAAGGACCCAGTAGAGAGGTCGGAGTTGGTATTGTCACGGCCTTGGACTAGACCCAAAATCGGACAAGTAGCCTGGATATCCATGTTCTAGGACCCCATCATGATCGACGCAGGAATCGAAATCCTATTAGCCCAAGGGGTGCAAATCTCTCGACTCGATGATCGACGCACCTCCCCCGTGAGTTCTGAAGCCGGCCCCGTAGTCTGAGCGTCGTCGTATTTGAAGTTGACGATGGCCGCGTTCTCGATGGACTGGTAGCGATGTTGCGCACCGCTGAACGGGTGCGATGACAAGTAACCCAAGGTTCCACCGCCATCCGCCCTGTCGACTCGGATCATGCCTCTGTAAGTGGTGAGAGGCGCAGCCGAGGGTTCAGTTCGACGGGACGGAGACCCTACAAACGAAAATGATCCGCGTCAGAGTCCCACTTCTTGGCAATCCCGCCGTCCCTTTTGCGGAAAAATATGGCGTACCTCGGAGATGTTTGGGCTTCTTGGGAGGAAGCCCGCGGATGAAGCGTTCCGCGTTGGTCATCTGCTGCGTATCGCGTTCCGGGAGCGAGCGGGTCGGAGTCCTCGCCTGGGCGATGGAAGCGGCGAAGTCGGACGGGCTAGTTGAGCTGTTGAGAAGCGGGATGGTTCCGCAGAGCTCGGACAAGCATTCCGTTTCCGGGACGGGAGTGGAGAACACCCCGGTAGTCGCAAGGGCGACGAGAGAGAATAGGGAGAAGAAGGTGCGCATTCTGCGAGAAGATGAAAAATAGAACTCTAGTAAACGGGGTTAAAGGAATGTAGGGAAGGAATAGAAAGAATTTTGGGAAGCAGGAGAGGTGAAGGAGGGGCGGGAAGGATGGAATAAAGCGAAGAGAATTTCGAGCTCTCTATAACCAAGCACATCCTGTGCCGTGTGGGAGGCGACCGAGCCCCGAGCCCCGAGCTGCCGGCGGACTGGCGGACTGGACTAGGAAGCTATCAGGGAAAAGCATTCGTCGGCAATTTCCCGAAGAAGCAATTCCGTTTCCGTACACGGCAAGTCTGTCACATTTTCATTTGGCTAGGGACGCCCGCAGCTTTGCTTTTGTCACTAGCCTCGCCCCGATGCGATGACCGAACCGCCATCGCCATTGCAAACTCGGGTAGCCCTCAGGAGGCGTGTGTTAACCTAGGAAGAGACGCACAGAGCGGGTAGTTGTTGGTTCGTTGGGTGTTGGGCGCAAAGTCCTTTTTGGGTCGAGCCGGGAAGCTTGCACTGGCCCGTCTTTGTGATGACATTTGGTCCGGTCGAACCCCGCGTTATAGCGCGCCGCAGCCCGGGTAAGCTGGGGAAGTGACATCAACATTGCTTCGGGGGACATGGGGGAGGCGGGGGACGCTTGGCATTGACCAATGACCATGGAGTCTTTCTGTCAGGGAAGATTGAAGGAATGCACCTTCTAGGCCGCTTTCCGCTTGTCAAGAGAAAATCGGACTGTATTGGGACTTGGAGAATAGCAGCATCACTCAACTTGGAGCTGAGCATACGAGGTGGGCGGATATTTGCAATATTCGAAACGCGGAACCTTCAGCAGACCCTGATCTCGCCTTGGTTTTGACCGTGCGAACGCCGTCTTAAATCACCTCCGCCTGATATATTGCCACCCGAGACCTCGATCCCCAGCAGAAACACCTCGGTCACAATCACCCTTCCGAAAAGCACCGTAATTGGAAAATGTCACAGCAGTTTAATCATTGATGCAACCCCACGCGTGTCACGACGGCGGCCCCCACAAGTTGTGTCGAGGACCGCGTATTCTGCTGAACTAATCCGCCAACGCTCCAGACCAAGACAGTCAAACTCCGCACCCGGTGCGTTTGTCCCCCCGAATCTGTGTTGGCTCAGAAACGGCTCTGGGGCTTGGAGCGCACGGCGGCGTGGACAGGGATCGAGGCGCTGTGAGGCTGACTTTTTCTTCGGACAAGGGCTATGCTGTCAGTGAAACTTCGATGCCTGTCACGTTCGTTTTTCCTTTCTCTTTTTTGGCATCTGCTGTGCAGGTGAGAGAGGTGCGAGAGAATTGGGGCTCAGGTTTTCAGTATTACCCATCAGGCATGTCAAATCTATGTCCGGAGACTAGGAAAGAACGACTCGCCACACAGCAACTTGGTCGAGTGAGCCGATTGCACGAAGGAGAATGCTATTTGGAGTCTATGACATTGCGTCGCATCGGAGAGGATCAATCCAGGGACGGTAGAGTGCAGGACTTCCAGAGGCTTTGGCTCTCAGGGGTTCGGGATGAACGTCAATTTCTGGCGAAACAAGAACAGCGTCACGAAAAGTGCATTTCCCAGATTTCCATAAGTGTTACTCACGATGTCCGTAACAGGAGCCGGGTAACGTGCGTGAAACGCGGCGGGATCGGCACCTGCGAAAATGCCCGTGCTTTGCGTCCACATCTTTGTGGTGGGTTTGGCTGCCATCGTGACGCGGTGACGAGAGATCCGACAGAATAGTAGGGCATGCATATCAGCTGATTGTATCTCGAGTGTCGCGCGCGGAGAGCTCTCACATCCGTCTGTGTTCACCCATTGGCAGGCAATCTCATTGGTGGCGCTGTTGAAAGTCCACTACGAGGTAGAGGTTGCGAACAAAATCTGAGTATAGGGGAATTCTCCAAGCACTTCAAGACTTACAACTACGGACTCCGACGTGCGAGTTATACCGCGGGGGGTGTCGTAGGCATTACCAACATTCTGAGGAGTGGAACCAGGTGGCGCTGCGATAGTGAGAAACGCTAAGTGGGCTGCAGGATCAAGCCAAGATAATCAAATAGATACTCTGTGCAGTTGCCGAAATGTAAAGATAGCTGATAAAGAGGCGGGGGGAGGGGAGTGAGACGTCGCGGTGTCGGTATGGCCAGATCCATATTTGAGACTTACTGGAACGACCCAGGACTGATGTCGGAGTTGGCATCGTCACGGCCTTGGACGAGACCAAGATCGGAGAAACCTCCCATATCTGGCTGAAAGTCGTGATACGAGGGCCAGAACTCTTAGCAAACGGTGCAGCTTCGACCCGGTCGATCCGCGAACCCACCTCAATGGTCATGCCAAACGCCGATCCCGAATCCTGGTTTGCATCGATTTTGAAGCTGACAATGAACGCGTCGCTCTCTTTGGAATAACGAGTGTATCCCGGGTTCTCCGGGTACGGAGACAGGTAACCCAAAGTGGCACCGTTGGCTATGTTATCGACTCGGATGATGCCTCGGTAAGTCTTGCAAGGCACCGGAGAGGATTGAGAACGGCGAAGGGACGATCCTACAAATGCGCGATTAAGTTGAATGGTTTATTTTCGTCCTTGGCCCGTGTGGTTATGGTATACCTTGGACAAGCTTGGGCCTCTTGGGAGGAAGCCCTCGAACAAAGCGCTCGGCGTTGCTCAACTGCTCAACCTCGCTTTGTGGCAGCGAGCGAGTCGGGGTTTCGACCTTGGCAATGGATGCAGCGAAATTAGCCGGGCTGGGTCCGCTGTTGACAGGTGGAATGCTTCCGCAAATCTCAGCCAAGCATTCCGGAACGGGCGTAGCGAACACTCCAGTCGATGCAAGAGCGGCTAGAGAAAATAGATGGAAGAGAGCACGCATTCGTATAAGGGGTTGAAATAGTGCCTTAGCTTCTGCGTAAAAAGAGTGTGAAGAAGGAACGAGGGAGAGGCACGTTGGAGTGCAGATGGAGTTGGAATGAGGGGGAGGGGGACAGAAATGCAGAGGCGGATGAGCTGTATATGAAGCCTGAGAATTCCTTGGAATTTGGGGGCGATCGAGCGCCAAGAAACTCGGGGATTCGATCGTTCAGCCCCAAAAAACTTCATCACTATTCTTGGCAGGGACCCCACGAAGAGCTACGCTCAATTTCAAAATGCACTCGCCCACGTGGTGCCTGGTTTCACTTTGCGAGTGGCTCGAGCGCGGATGAACGACCTTCTTCCCGTTATCCGTCCTCAGACGTTCTACAGCGGTCCGCCCGCTATCCCTTTATAACTATATATATCGAGATCGGACAGCTTTCGCCTGACAGACAAAGCGCATCCCAGTTTTAGCCTCCATTTTCGGACTGTCAAAAACGGCCATCATACCATTGTTTCCGCAAGGAACTTCGCCAGGGGAAAAGTTTCGAGACTCGGCTCCCATACATAGCCATCACTCTAATGCGTCACAAACCTTCGTTGGGAGATATAAAGCCATGGCTCAAAGCGCATAGGTTGGCTTACGGCATAATGATTCTCTTGGCGGATACAAAGATGGAATACGCTTGGCATCCCCAAGGGTCCCCCATCCCGTGGACTACCTAAAAAATAGCACCTTCAAGAGGATGGATCGTTGCAGGACCTGGAGAACAGGACTGTAAGTATTGCCACCCACCAGGTGACAGCCAGGTACGCAGGCTGTTCAGCGGGCGGTTGCGGAGGCTAAAATGCGGTCCCGATAGCCAACCCTGCAGTTCAGGTTATAATTGGTCATCATCGTGATAATTGCGGAACTAGGGTTCAAGAAGCATGTTCCCACCATTGAGCTATACCCTATCGTGAACGAAGCTTGTTTGCACCTGAGGTGCGGGTGGGAGACGGACAAGTGTAGAACTGCAACCGTCCGCTGTGAACCATTAGACGTTTAAAACAGTGCACGCTCGGAGGCAAGGGAGAAACATCCCGCCTGAGTATAAATACACCATGCGAGGTAGTATCACCAAGTAGAATACTAGCCCGAGGCGATGGTGTTGTGAAGCGAGCAAAGGATATCAATCGAGGAGGAGTTGGCGGATTACTTCCGGCAGCTCTTACTCTTAGAGAGGGGCTAGTATGTAATCACTCGCCGTTGTCGGGGGTGTTGGTGGCACCGTAGGAGAAACTTCGCAACAGCACGTCATGCTCTGGGTACGTGAGACTTCCGACGAAACCTGGAGGACGCTCGGGCCCGACCGACGATCGACATGTTCCCATCGAGCGCGTCGCAGGGAGCGGAACAGCTTCCATTTGCCAAGGGGAGATAATAGTGGTCGAACTTGGAAAGCAAGGTTGTATCCGACCCAGCCCCCACGGAGTTGGGTAGAGTGTCTAGCGGACCTCCTGTGAGAGCCTTGGAAATATGGTTCCCGATCGACCCTGACCGAGCCTTCGGACACAACACCGAAAAAGAAATTTGTCAGTGCTGAAAATCAATGAGATATGAATGGGAAATACGCATGATATTACCCCATTTGGAAGGTGACTTACCCCATTAGGCAGGTTATGCATATTTCGCCATTCAATTTTTTTTCTGCTGAGAAAATGTCTTTTTCTGTCTTGTGGAGTTGGCTCTGCAAGTCACCATCCATAAATAATCTCACCGCGCATTAACTCAGACCACCGGCGCAGTATGCCCGAGGCGCCCTGAAGTTCTATTCGGTCAAGGCTGTATAGTAACGACAACGCCAGAAACAAAATCACGAAGAGTGAAGAAGATGAGAGAGAGAAGCGAAGAAAAAGCAAGAGAAATCCGGTCGACGACCATTGCCCCGTTTCTCCTCAACGGCGCGGACCACAGGAGCCCTCTTCGGAAGCTCGAGGATAAGGGCCGTAATCAGTTGAACGATTAGCGTTTTGACCCACACAAGTCCAGAATCCGGAGCATCTATTGTCACGAGAAATGAGAAAAAAAGTCAGGGCAATGTTTCCTAGGCAGAAGTTCGTGCCGAAGTTCGCTGGTTAACGCACTACAGGGATGTAGCTGCTCGTTGATTGATTTTCCGCTACCCAGTCAGCTGACGGCGATAATGCAAAGTATACAGCCTAAACAAATTGGAATATGACCTGTTAGCGGGTAGGTTCGCTGTAATTGGGTGACTCTGTTACCGGACCTGAAGGTTGGCGCTGACATAAAAATCGACGGAATAATCGCCATCTGCTTGTGACCTCGTAGCCGTTAAGAACCCGTCTCGGTCTGTCGACCAAACGTTCGGCTGGCTTTCTTGCGTGCTCGCTGGTAAGGTTATTTGAGTCAGGGGGTGGTCACTGAAGTGATAAGGCAGGCACCATACTGGAGTACAAAGTACCGGTAACTAGTCCCATAAGCTTACTGAGGGGGGAAAAAGAAGAGCGGAAATGAATGATATTCAGGCGCCAGAATATTTGCTATGCATGGAGAGATCTTTACGTACTCGGCTGGGACTGAACTCGGACCGCATAAACTACCGCTGTTCGGGCAGAAAAGCTGAAGATTGACAGATGCCCCTCGAGAGGTAAGACCCCAGACGCTGAACGGCGCAGACGCACTGCTAGAGAGTGGGTACGGGATGTTTCCCACAACCACCCAGCTCTCGTCATCCTCATTCCATGTTAGGTATCCGATGATATTTGTGAAGCCTCTCATCACTGTGATGGCAAACCTTGTCATTCGACCGGAATCAGCTCGGGAACTTCGTTTTACTCTTCCAAAAAGAAAAGTAATTTCAGCGACTTACTTTTGATCGCAGGCTGTAGTCCCGATGTTGCATCCACCACACACTGGGAAGCTTGATGGAGTGCTCTCACGAACTGGAGTGCAAAACAGTGGGGGATATTTTCGTAAGAGTCGGAAACAACAAACCAAACGTGAGCCCGCTGAACATACCTCTGACACGATCCGGATTATGCAACCTTCGCGGAGTAGCTGGAGGTAGTCCTCTAAAGAAAGAGCGTTTCTCAGTTGACTTGTAGACCCTGTAGCGCTGAGCCCCGCCGCTAGTCACCTTGCAAATCGTTCCGCATTTGTCAAATCCCTGATGTTCTGGTGCGAGCTTCTCTTCTTATGCGCAACGATATATGTTGGGGCCAACAGCACTACCAAAAGGAGAGCGAAGAGCAACGGCTGACAGTGTCGACGCATTCGAACACTTCTGAGGGAAGAAACGGGAAGCGATGGGCGACCGCGAAAATTCCTTCTCGAACTGCTCAGACGGAGTATTTATTATCCAAAATGGTTGTTCCAATCGTCAACGGTCTTCTGCCGGGGGGCCCCTGATTGGCGCCCTCTGAACGTGCCGAATGTGCCGAAGCTTCCGGCCTAGCCGCCGGCTCCAGTCTCCGCGGTCGGCGCCTGAAAAGTAAACCAAACAGCAAGGAAGGGTTTACAAAGTTTAGCTCTTCGTGGACCGTTACGAGAACATAGTCGCGACGATTTGACTCCTGGATTTTTGCCATGGGCTCTACCAGCTCAACATCACCCCAGCGTTTCACCGGTGGGAGTGTTGGAAGGAGCGTCACTGTTTCAGTAACAGAAAGATAGAGTAGTACGATAGTTAGGGACTTGGGTAGGAAACGGAGTGCGACTAAGCTCACGCAAAGGAAGCGCACCCGCAATTGACCCAGCAACAGCGTCCGAAGAAATCGTCGCCAGTCTATCATTCGATTCCATAACATCGACGTCGCCCTCCTTCGAAGCTCCATATCCAAGTGCAGTGACGATATTCGTTTTAACGACGGCCAAACCTCGGACCCCTCAAGAATGCCTGGATCGATTGACACGTTCGTTAAGCCTGCAGGTTAAAGTATTCGTTTCGAACCGCGGAAGGATTTAGGACTTGATTTTAATTAGAAATCGACGTCGCTGCTTCTACCCGCGTCGAACGGGCGGAAAGCGTTCCCAGGTCCGGCCGAGGTCCGGTCGGTAAGAAGCAAGTGCTTCATCCTTCTCTATAAAAAAGGACGGGTAACCCATGGTTAAATTCACGTCTATCACTCTTATCTCTGTCGGAGTAATTTGACTATTCCTGTCCAAGAGGTTCGAGTGACCGAGTGGCTGTTGACGTCGAGCACCGATCGACCCATGGCAGTAGGGAAGGGCATTGGACCATACTGTTTCGCCCATTCTGCATGCGTGATGCAGTACTTCTCGCGAGAAGAGTAGCGAGTATCTACGAACGCGAATTATCAGCTATTAGTCAGTGAGCAAGCTGGACTCGCATCACGTACCGCCGATGATAGGGTCAGATGGTGGTCCATATGATACGGGATCCGACGAGTTTGAACGGATACTCGATGGCCGATGTAGGGTACAGCGTCGACTCCTGGCTCCAGCCACTACAACCGGTGTCGACACGTTCGAATGTTCTTCTCAGTCCAAGTCCCAACGCTCACTCCACGCCCCGCCCGCGACAAGAAGGCAGTAGCCCGAGACGAGTCAAAACGATAGCAGACGCCAAGGGGCCATCCTGACAGCTTCAGCTCGAAATAAACTCCTGCGAGAGGGGAGCGGAGAGGGTTGAATAATAGTCCCATGGCGTGCGGGCCAACATGAGCGCGGAATTACACGAACAGCGGCCCACGTCGATCCCAGAAAGCTAGGCCGCAGGACTCACGGTCGGTTAGGAGTCGGCTGCTCCCTTGCATCTTCAAGGATAAGCATGGTCCTCTGGCAGTATCGAATATTGTGCTGGAAGTAAACTTTGAGCGACCTCTCGGAGGATCAGGGAATGGTCGGTGTGCGGCGAAACGAGCACCAAGGTCGCCGAGGATCGCCGTCGACGCGTCTTCAACCAATGAACTCTCTCTGAAAGAACAACCACTCAGCACTCGTAACGTTGT
>WSTX01003050.1:0-10045 GCA_019633405.1 Tulasnella sp. 408 | reverse complement strand
AGCAAGTCCATCAGTAGATGGAGGGTTTTCTCCTGAGCAGAAGAAATAGTAGGGCATCCTTCTTCATCCTGATAAAAACCGCCGAAAAAGCGGCTCTATAGTGACAGGAGCTTTAGTGAATGACGATGTCGCCGACGGGTCTATGGACGACTGACAAAGTCACCATGAGACACGGTGTCCCCAGTTACGTTACTCATAATTATAACCGCTCCCGTTATGATCCTCGCCGATCTGGTGCTTTCTTTCTCTTGCAGCGCAGCATGAAGGGCCTTCTCCACTCCGAGTCCGTTCTGCATTAGCACGTATGTTGGTTGCGGATATTTGTAATCCAACGATAGGAGCGGTGCAACCATTTCCACTGTTGGATATATCTCGGGGATGGCCTTTGTGGTTATCACTACGTAGTCGTAGGCTTGGTCGATTGCTTCGGCGACCGTTCTCACCACTGGGAGCAGCTACTCAGTCCCACCGCCCCAAAAGACGTTTCCAGTAATTTTACCTCGAGAAGGCTGAAATCCATGTATATTTCCGTACGTTTTGCTTTCCAAAACCATCCTACCATCGCCTAAGCGAGTCAGTCAATAGAAGTCTCGCAACAAGGCTATCAGCGTTGGAGACATGCAAGAACTAACAAACAGTTTGATAACGACTACGTGCCACTGCAGTGACTTTGACTTTCCCGGTCTTTTGGAGTGCATAGGTCACTACAGAGATGTTCGATGAATTTACGAAATCGCACACTGGCGGGCAGGGCGAAGACGTACCAATGATACCCACCGCTCCATAACCTATCAAGAGTACGTTGTAGGTCATGAAGATTTGGAGTCAATTTTAACAACGAGTCGTCCTAGGCGAGACCAGACAGATGTGAATTTGTGGATTTGTGACTCTGGGTAGCCGCGCTTATCCCCGACTGCGGTTCTTCGCAGACCTCAGGTATTTGCTCTGTCATCTCTCCACGCAAACAAACACGATGTTAGTCCTAGCTCAAACTTGTCGACGTCTTTCTCCCGCGCTTTATAGTCAAACTCATTCTATGCTAAGACTACTCCGCATAATATGAGACCAAACGAGACAAGGTAATATTATTACGCCTTCCAAACCGCCATTCGTGAATGTACTCCGAGCAGGTCCGTCACTTATTTGCGGCCGCAAGAACGAATTGTCGCTGGACAACGTTCAGTGTGTTGTACATCATCTCCAATCTGTCACTCTGTCAGATTCCTGCACGTCTTTGACGTTATGGTGACGGAACCTACGTTGGTATCGGGACATTTAACTTCTTCCCTGATCGCACAACTTCGCCGAGAATGACCTCGAGCTCGAAGGGGCGGCCAGCCTCGACATCCAAGAGCGTGCTTGGCTTATGACTGGCGGTTTTTTCGAGGTGGTGTTTACGCCGGTAATGCTCGACAAACTCTTCCGGATCCCTGAGGTATTCGGGTGGGTATTGAAGAGCTCGGCCGACAGCATCAAGTTCTGTCACGACTGCGTGCAGCGTGCGGACGGAACCTTGGGACGCAAGTTCATCGTTGAAGAACGCGTTGCATGCCGTTCGGGTAAGGCAACACAGCATCGCAAGCGACGCATTCCTGTTGATTTCGGTGGTAGTTTTGTCTTTGCAACATGTCTGGAAATTAATCGTCGGTGCTCACCAAAGATTCTTCCGAAACTTGGCGGCTTGGACGTGAGGGTGCGCTTTTGCCTCACAGCCGCCTTCGTTTAGCAAGTCCACCAGTAGATCAAGAGTTTTCTCTTCAGCAGAAGAGAGAGAAGTGGATCCTTCTTCACCCTGATAAAATCCGCCGGAAATACGGATCTAAGGTGACAGTCCTTTTAATGGCGTTGTTGCCGACGACCATGCCGAATTTGGACTGACAAAGTTACCATGAAAAACCGTGTCCCCGATCACGTTGCTCATAATTATCACCGCTGTTGTGATGATTCTCGCTGATCTCGTGCTCTCTTTCTCTTGCAACGCAGCATACAGGTCTTTCTCCACTCCCATCCCGTTCTGCATCAGCACGTATGTTGGTTGCGGATATTTGTAATCCGATGATAGAAGTGGTGCAACCATTTCCGACGTTGGGTATAACTCGGGGATGGCCTTTGTGGTTATTAAGACGTAGTCGTAGGCTTGGTCGATTGCCTCCGCGACCGTTCTGACGACTGGAAAGAAATTACTCAGCCCCCGGGCCTCAAATAAGTTCTAATTATTGTACCTCGAAATGGTTTGACTCCGTGTATATCTCCGTACATTTCACTTCTCAAAACCATCCTACCATCGCCTAAGCGAGTCAGTCAATAGAAGTCTGGCTTCAGGCTATCAGCGTCGGAAAAATGTAGGAACTAACAAACAGTCTGATAATGACTACGTGCTACTGCAGTGACTTTGACTTTTCCGGTCTTTTGAAGCGCGTAGGTCACTACAGGGACGTTCGAGGAATCGAGGAATTACATATCCGGAAGCTACCAGATAGGGAGAAGACGTACTAACGATGCCCACCGCTCCATAGCCAATCAAGAGTACGTTGTAGGTCATAAGGGTTTAAAGTCGATTTGAACAATGAGTAGTCCTAGACAGAGCCAGACAGATGTGGATTTAGTGCTTTGTGACTCTGGGTAGCCCCGCTTATCCCCGGCCGTATTTCCTCGTAGATCCTGAGCGCTTCCACTGTCACCACTCCACGCAAACCAACACGATCTCAGTTTCAGCTACACGCAGTCAGACATATCTTCCTTGAAATGAATAACCAAAATGTTCCCGTTATATGCCAACAGTGCCTTCGATGCTGCATGCTGCTCATGAGGCTAACAATATGATCATACATCTTTCTACGCTACTTCTGGCGACTGAAGCCGGAAGCGTCGGTCACTTATTTTCGGCCGCTAAAACGAATTGTCGCTGGAGGATGTTTAAGGTATTGTACATCATTTGCAAGCTGCGAACACGTTAGATTTCTGCCTTCCATCGAGGACATGATGATGGTGACTTACGTCGGTATGGGGACATCCGACTTCTTACCTAAGCGCACGACCTCGCCGAGAATGACCTCAAGCTCGAAAGGCCTTCCAGCCTCGATATCCAAGAGTGTGCTTGCTTTGTGGGCGGTGGTTTCTTCGAGATGATGTTTTCGGTAATGCTCAACGAACGCTGCCGGTTCTTGGAGATACTCGGACGGGTGACCAAGGGCCTGGCCGAGTGCAATAAGTTCTGCCACAATGGTTAGCAGTACATGGACGGAACTTTGGCAGACTACCGGATCGCGGAAGAAAGCAAAGCATGGTATCCGTGTGAGGGAACTCAGCATCCCCAACGATGCATTCCTAACGATTTTGGCGGTTAGTTTGGAACTGCAGCTTTTTTTAAGGGCTCACCAGAGATTCTTCCGAAACTTCGCTGCTTGAACATCGGGATCCGCCTTTGCCTCACAGCCACCTTGGTTCAACAGGTCCACCAGCGTATGGAGGGTCTTTTCGTGACCGGAAGAAATCGTAGGATATCCCTTTTCGTCTTGATAAAAACCGCCGAAAAAGCGGCTCTAAGGCGATAGGTCTTCAGTGATCCAAGTCGATAGGGATGTTGTCAATGACCGGACGCCAAGCCTATACATACAAAATCACTATGAATGACAGCATCTCCGACGAGATTAGAACTGATTTGGTTTGCTCCTGTGATGATCCTTGCTGATCGGGTGTATTCTTTCTCTTGCAACGCAGCGTGAAGGTCCCTTTCAACTCCAAGCCCATTCTGCATCAACACATAGGTTGGTTGTGGGTACTTATAGTCCGGTGATAGGAGCGGCGCAACCAATTCTGACGTTGGATATAACTCTGGGATGGCCTTTGTGGCTATTACTACGTAGTCGTAGGCTTGGCCAGTTGCTTCCGCCACCGTTCTGACCACTGAAGAGAAGAAGTTTGGTTTCTTGCATCCCGAAAAATGACAATAGCTTCACCTCGAGAAGGTTTGAGACCGCGTATTTCCCCGTATTGTTTGCTTTTCAAAGTCAATTTACCGTCGCCTAATCATGACAGTCAGTCAGTGGTCAATCCTCTTTCATGTTTTGGGAACACGCAAAAACTAACAAACGGTCTGGTAGTTACTCCGTGCTACTGCAGTGACGTTGACCTTGCCAGTCTTTTGAAGTGCATAGGCGACTACAGGTCATTAACGAGCCAAAATGAACTCAGCACATCTACGTGCCAGATGTCGGGGGAAAGCGTACTGACGACGCCCACCGCTCCATAGCCGACCAACATTATATTGCAAGTCATAAGAGGTGTCTAGTCGCAATAATACTAGCAGCGAAGCGCTCCTAGCTCGATGAAAATGGGTAGGGATTTGGGTTATTTTGACTCTGGGTCAGCCGGCTTATCTCAGGCCGCGATCGTGTTCCTCCATCCACACAAACAAACACAATCGTCATTACCTAGTACGCCAAGACCTCCATATTTCGTGCTTTGTGACTCAGGGTAGCCGGCTTATCCCCGACCGCAGTTCCTCGCAGATCTTGAGCACTTCCACTGTCACCACTCCACGCAAACCAACACGATCTCAGTTTCAGCTCCACGCCGTTAGACATGTCTTCCTTGCAATTAATAGCCAAAATTTTCTCGTTATATGCCAACACTGCCTTTGATGCCGCATGCTACTCATGAGGCCAACGATATGATCATACATCTTTCTACGCTACTAGTATTGGCGACTGAAGCCCGAAGGGTCCGTCACTTATTTGCGGCCGCTAAAACGAATTGTCGCTGGAGGATGTTTAAGGTATTGTACATCATTTGCAAGCTGCGAACACGTTAGATTTCTGCCTTCCATCGAGGACATGATGATGGTGACTTACGTCGGTATGGGGACATCCGACTTCCTCCCTAAGCGCACGACCTCGCCGAGAATGCCCTCAAGCTCGAAAGGCCTTCCTGCCTCGATATCCAAGAGTGTGCTTGCTTTGTGGGCGGTGGTTTCTTCGAGGTGATGTTTTCGGTAATGCTCAACGAACGCTGCCGGCTCTTGGAGATACTCAGACGGGTATCCAAGGGCCTGGCCG
Organism: Tulasnella sp. 408; assembly: GCA_019633405.1. NCBI lineage: Eukaryota > Fungi > Basidiomycota > Agaricomycetes > Cantharellales > Tulasnellaceae > Tulasnella > Tulasnella sp. 408. The sequence goes on along the minus strand of WSTX01003050.1, from coordinate 4,988 downwards.
AGCGCGATAAGTTCTTTCACGATGGTTAGCAGTACATCGACGGAACTTTGGCAGGACACCGGATCGCGGAAGAAAGCATAGCATGGTGTCCGTGTGAGGCAACTCAGCATCGCCAGCGATGCATTCCTAACCGATTTCGGTGGTTAGCTTTGAACTGAAGTTGATTGTTCTTTTTTGGTGCTCACCAGAGATTCTTCCGAAACTTGGCTGCTTGGACATGGGGATCCGCCTTTGCCTCACAGCCACCTTCGTTCAGCATGTCCACCAGCAGATGGAGGGTCTTTTCGTGACCGGAAGAAATCGTAGGATATCCCTTTTCGTCTTGATAAAAACCGCCGAAAAAGCGGCTCTAAGGCGATAGGGTCTTCAGTGATCCACGTCGACTGCGATGCCGTCAATAACCGTACGCCAAGCCTATACATACAAAATCAGCGTGCATGACAGCATCTCCGACCAGGTTAGACATAATTTGGATTGCTCCTGTGATGATTCTTGCTGATCGGGTGGATTCTTTCTCTTGCAACGCAGCGTGAAGGTCCCTCTCAACTCCAAGCCCGTTCTGCAGCAACACATATGTTGGCTGTGGGTGCTTATAGTCCGGTGATAGGAGCGGCGCAACCAGTTCCGACGTTGGGTATAACTCTGGGATGGCCTTTGTGGCTATCACTACGTAGTCGTAGGCTTGGTCAGCGGCTTCAGTCACCGTTCTGACCACTGGAGATAAAGAGCTTAGTTCCTTGAATCCAGAGAATGTGACGACAGCTTCACCTCGGGAAGGCTTGAGACCACGTATTTCCCCGTACTGTTCGCTTTTCAGAATCAATTTGCCGTCGCCTAAGCATGACAGTCAGTATATGATCAGCAGTCAGTCCTCGTTCTGTGTGTCTTGGGAACATGCTAAAACTAACAAACGGTCTGGTAATTGCTCCGTGCTACCGCAGTAATGTTGACCTTGCCAGTCTTTTGAAGTGCATAGGCGACTACAAGCCATTAGAGAGCCAAAATGAACTCGGCACATCTGCGTGCCAGTATGGGGGAAAACGTACGGACGACGCCCACCGCTCCATAACCGACGAACAGTATATTGTAAGTCATAAGATGTTTCTAGTTGCAATAATATTTGCAGCGAAGCGCTCCTAGCTCGATGGAAACGGGTAGGTATTTGGGTTATTTTGACTCTGGGTCAGCCGGCTTCTCTCGGGCCGCCGCCGTCTTCCTCCATCCGCACAAACAAACACAATCTTCGTCAGCCAAACCCGCCAGAATTCAAGACCGAATATTCCGAATAGAACTACTCGAAACCTTGGCGAAAATTTTGTAATTAAGGAGTCCTTATCGAGCTCACCCGCAGGCCGCTGCTCCGAATCAGGTGGTTGGGGATTGCCAGGACTTCGGAGGCTTGAAGAGGCTTGAAGACAAAGCACTAGCGCTGTGACCGGGCCAATCAAATGACCTATCAAATCGGGTCTTCTGCAGCCCTGACCTCAATGCCGCCAAGGCAGGTTCGCGCTATCCGAGGGTCAATGCTTCTCTTCCGACGTGTTTGGAATAGTATACTGATGGCGCGCGCACATGATATAATGGGTGCTCACGTTCTCTTTCAACACACTATTCACAAGACCTAGGTGCCGCTTCGTAGCCAGCCAAGAGCGCGTCTTCATTCTTGGAATTTTGGGTTATGAGATGCTTACGAACGGGAGACCTTGATGAACCGGGTATATGAGTTTGATTCCGAGGCAACGCGTATCTGGGGACCCGCTGTCAATAACCTGGACGCTCGTTGATCACCCCTCTGCAACTCGCAAGAGTCCGGATATGACTACAGGTCTCGGGAACCTATGGATGGCCTTGTTTGGTCGAGCTTGAAATGAAAGACGTTCGCTTGGCGCTCCGAATAAGCGCTAGAGGCTTACAGTTAGCCTACCGCCGCCGCCACGTACCCTCTTGGACGACCCTGCAAGACAACAGACATGTTAAAAGACGATCGGCGTGCCCCCCCCCCCTAAACTTCAAGTCTGCGTTCGCAAAATGCGCCTCTTTCACCTCGCGCAATTTCTTCTGGCACCTTTGCTCCTGATTTCCGCTGCGCCCAAAGGGGACCAGGCACGCTCCGTCCCCCGACAGTGTGGGGATTCGGAGCTATACTGCGAGAGTTATCAGACCTGCTGCAGACAGTCCGATGGTGAATGGGGGTGTTGTCGCTATGAGAACGGTGTTTGTTGTGGCGATACCTGCTGTCCAGTAAGCCTCTCTAACATCCCCGAGTTGGACTGCGCGCTAACCGCCTGTGGCCAAATGCAGAATAATACATACTGCAACCATTGCCGTGGTCTGTCCGTGTTGACGAGCGCCTTCCCTGGAGCTGAATGGTGGACGCCGAAGCTACAGGTGCGGGACAAGGATTGACTGGGAGTTGACCGGAAGGCAGCCCGTCAACCAACAACACATCTACCAAACGTCTAGACATAGTCGTCGCGTGATTGTGTTAATTAACTTACTGTTGAAGCAAATGTTTCATATCACCCTAACCACCCGGGAAAAGGCAGTCAAAGCCATTTCGACTGTCCGAAGATTAAGGCTTCTCTTCCGGTGCAGGGCTGCCAACCGGAGTTGCGGCTGAACTCGGCATCTCTGCGGGCCGCCCGGTGACGACCGGTCCACCTTGCAGTCCCAAACAGTCGTTAGCTAATACGGATTCAGACCTGTCGGGAAGTTTTGCTTTAGCATGTAGCAGAAATGAAGCGGCGCTGCCAGACGGCGGGCGTAGATCCACACACAAACGTTCAAGCTCAATCTTCGCTAGCCACTCCCCTTCAAACTTGCCACAATGCCTGAACGGACGTTCCGGATATGAATATCTCAAAACTTGGGCGGGAAACTGGTAACTAGTCTTGAATAAGCTTGGCCGCCGCTCCGAATAAGGAGTCGGGAATTGCCAAAGCTCGGGGAGGCTTGAAGAGGCTTGAGAATAAAGGTACTAGCGCTGCTCTGGGTGACCCTGCACCTGTACTGCATATAAGACAGCAAATCTGCTTGCTTTTCTCTTTTCGTTCTGCCTCTCTTCACGCTTCAAACTTCCACACGTCGTTCTAAAATGCGCCTCTCTCTCATCGCACAATTCGTCCTCGCGCCTGTGCTCTTAATTTCTGCTGCGCCTCAAGGTAATCGTGCGCATACCACCGCTATACAATGCGGGGATTCGGATCAATACTGTGATGAGTATCAGACCTGCTGCCAAGTCTCTGGTGGATGGTCGTGCTGCCCTTACAGGAGCGCTGTCTGTTGCCCATCGACGGGGAGTTGCTGCCCGGTAAATTATTATCGCACCTCCAAATTAAGTCGCGCACTCATCGTCTGCTGTTTGATGCAGTCTAATACAGTCTGCAACAATTGCTGGGGTCAGTCCGTGTCGTTGACGGGTTCCTTCCCGGGAGCGGAATGGTGGACTCCAAAGTTGAAGGTGCAAGACAAGGAGTGAGAGAGAGCCGTGGAGCTATCGAGTCGCAGAATGTCATGGTCTTTCACGGAAAGGATTGGGCAACGAACGAGTGGATTTGATGACACACAAAGATATTATACTGTTCCATTGCCCGGGGTCCTAAACATCTTTGTTCTCCTCTGTTTATAACCTGTTCCTCATTCCTTCACTTTCTCTTGTTGCTCGGATCCCAAAAGCAGAGGATGTTGCTGGAGAAGACCCGCCCAAGGTTTCCGGCCTTTCCGCCGAAAATAGCCAACGGACCACCGGTCTCTTCGCTCAGAGCGTGTCCCAACGGTTAAGCCAGATCCATTTCCAGGGTTACTACGTCCGTCATGGAAAACGACATTGTCTCTACACTTGGAGCTGGAACGGCAAGGTAATTCTTCACTTTTTTAAACGCGCTAGATGGGAGCACGAGAGCGAGAGAAGCCCATTGAACCCCGTGGGGGTCGATGAAGTAGAGGAAGTGATTGATTCTTTACTCATATCGGAGTTGAGAGGGAACAGAGCAAAGCGAGCCTTGCACTTTCGCTGTAACTTGGGTTGCGCAGTCTGTGAGATACCACTGTGAGAACACCGCAGAGTTCGGGAAGCTCGGAGATTGTGCGCGGTCGCCGCGGCCCTCAACCTTGAACCGGACAAGCCTCGTTCATGTCTCAACATCCTCCCTTTTCCATCAGTATTAGGCGTCCCCGTAGTCGACAGAGCATCGCAAAACCGCCTCACGCGAGACCTTGGGCACTGCGCTTTATTCGAATTTGTCGTTCATGTCGAGGTGCCAACTCTACCGATTGTTCAATGTTCACGCAAGCAAGGCCGGTTCATCTCATCATCTCGTTACAATTATTCGCGTACATTCAAAAGATTACGTTACACATACAAAGTCTAATCAATCCGAACCAGATTCATCAGCCTCCCTCGGCCTCTTCAACCTCCTCAACCTCCTCAACCTTCTCCCCACTAACTTCCTCCTCCTCCTCTTCCGTCCCTTTCTCTGAACTCCATCTTAGATCAAGGACGCGTCGGTGTCCTCGATATCGACACCCCACAACTGTTTTCCTTTCTCCAGAGCTTGCCTCATCATTGTCGAGATGTGGAACTCCCCCTCGAGAACGACGGACAGCGAACTCTTATCGGAAGGTTTCGGTTCATCCAAACCCAGAACCATCCCGTAATGGTGCTTGCTGATGATCTGGATGAAGTCTTCCAGAGACCGTCGGACTGTTTCGTGCGGCTCTAAAGCGAGCTTGTCGTCTGGGATCGCATACAGACGGACCGATCTCAAACCGTCCAACCACCAGACTTGCGGCTCTGGCGGTGCCATTATCTCCAGGAGAAGTTGCAGATACTCGTCGACGATATCAGCCCTAACTTCGACAACGTTAAGGCCGCGGAAGAAGTCCGGGAGGAGAGTCGGAACAAGATCGTCGAACTCCACACCAAGCGGTTGGTCGATCGCGCCGCAAACGGAGTCCGCGACGTTCACTACGGTGCCGCCCACATCTCC
>WSTX01003049.1:0-10061 GCA_019633405.1 Tulasnella sp. 408 | reverse complement strand
GCCCGGCATTTCCCGTTTAGCCCTTTATAGCCGCTGATGTAAGCCGGCCCGCCACGACCAGCCCTTCCAATACATCTCGAAGACTTGATCGTATTGGCCGGTCATAAACGAATAACGCGTAAACTCAACAAGCGAGTGCTGCTAATCGGATATACTGCCAGCGGGGGCATTCTCTCCGTCGTGGTGGCTTCTTGATATAAAGGGTAGGGCGGGGCTTTGGCTATTTCCACAACACTCGGGCAGAAGAGTGACTTGATGCATTGCTGCGCTGCACAGTTGGCTCTTTGATCAATCTGGGGGGTTCGACCTCACCACGCCAAACGAACAGCTCCTGCTTCATCAGTCCCAGCCTTGCCAGATCACTATTGGTCGCATACAACCCGGAAGTGCCACGTTCACTTCGGCTTCTAAATTTACGGGGAACATTGTCCAAAGTTTCAGCGCCTCGCCAGTATATTAGTGTTCGCCTGCATCTACTCCCCTTTTTTCCCTTGGAAGTGCCGCTTCCACTTCGGTTTTTGATTTGACGTGGAGTATTGTCCAAATTTCTGAAACAGAGCATCCCCTCCCCAATCGACCCGACGAGTCCACACCAGAATCCAGGGCAGATAAAGATTTGTACAAATTTTGAACAAATGCAATACTGCTTTTTGCTCTTTCGGATACATATCGTTGTGACGTCAATTTCATCGAAAGGCTGGGTTTGAGGAAGTCCCGATGGCGCAATTTAAGCCTGGCTTTGAACAACACCGCTCCTACCACCTAAACGACAAACCCGAACTCCGCATATTTGAAAGAAAATAGCCAGGGTTGGATTCTGAATCTTACCCTGTGGAAATTGATGTGAATTCGTGTTTTCAACGATAAACGGTTCTTCGACCGTGCACCTCACCGTGGGACAGCACACGGCAAGATCTTAAGTTCTAACGCCCGTCGCCCCACCACCACCGTACACATACCGCCACCATATACATATCACCACTCCTCGCCTAGGCAAAAGAAAGGACCCCCTCGCTACGACATCTCGATAGTCTCTTTATTATTTCTGATGAACCCCACCGCTCATAATCCCCTGAACGCTCCCATCTTTGATGTTCCTGAACCACCTCACGAGTTTGGCCAGGACGGCGGCAAATTCTACCGCTGCTACGATGCTCTCGCGGAGGAAATCGATGAAGACATGACGCAAGGTCTCAAAGAGCAACTGGACGGGATGCTCATCTTTGTAAGTCAAAGCGTGCTGATCTATCAACATCCGGCGTTTTTCGTTGATGGCTTTAAATTTCTTCGAACCACAGGCTGGTCTTTTTGCCGGGGTAAACTCTGCGTTCCTCGCTCTTACTATCCCTCTCCTATCCGCGGATCCAGCGGACGACACTAACGCGCTTCTAGCACAGAACAACGCAATTTTAATCCAATTGCTGATGGGGCGGAACGACACCATTCCCGCCAACCCCGTTCTTCCCTCAACTGAATTTTCCCCTTCCCAAGACATTTATACGATCAACACTCTATTCTCTTTAAGCTTGTCATTTGCAGTTATCTCATCCTTCCTTGCGATGCTCGGCCGTCAGTGGCTCGTCTACTACCGCAAACGCGGTGGGGGCGGTCCAGACGCCCGACGGTGGGCACAGCTCAAACGGTACCTCGGAGCTGAACGGTGGGGCCTCGAACCGATCTTGGATGACGTGCTTCCGTCTCTCCTTCAGATAGGCCTCATCATTTTCTGCGCGTCCCTGCTCCTCTACCTTCGCCATCTCAGTCCCGCAATCTCGTTGGTTGTCGGGATACCTATGTACCTCGGGCTAGCATTTTTCATTGGGAGTTCGTTCTGCATTTTCTGGGACAAGTTCTGCCCTTTCCACAGTCCTCTGTCACATTTGGCGACTCGTTCGCTCCCGTGGATAATGAAGTCTCGGCCATTGATTGTAGCATTCCTTAAACAGAACACGCGGTGGAAGTACTACTACCGAAACCAAGTGCGGGAGCAAGTGCGAGAGTTGAAGCGGCAGGTCTGCCGTTTGCCTCGGATCTGGCTTCGTGTCTTGCTCAATGGCCGGGAAGAGGAAAGGCTCGAGTTATTGCAGGCCGCCGCTCTCCATCGAACCATCTGCACATCGGATGACCCGATCGCCTTGCTAACTGCAGTATCAAACTCTCTGGCGATCAGAGACGTGGCTATATTCAAGCAGTTAATGAAGGATCCCACATTCGAAAATCGGTTTTGTCAAGTAAACAGCAACTCGATCAACCAGGTGCTGCAATTTCGAGGCTACAATGGCGACCCCAATGATATTTCGGCTTTCATCAAACGACTATCCTATAGTTCTTATGCCCACCGCATGCTCACCGCCGACGAAAAAACGCATCTGCTCCTGGACAGCAGACAACCATTGAGGCTTGCAGAAATTTTGATCCCAAAATCATCGCTGCTGGACTCTTCTCCCAACTGGATTAAAACCAACCTAGCCTTTTTCGCCATTTACTATAAACAATCGAGTCTATCCGACGAGGAGCGCGAATTATTTGGTAGTCATCTAACCGCGTGTTCTGATGCTCTCGCCGTTTGCCCGGATCCTTGGTTCTTATCTGTTTTCTCCTGGGTGGTTTCCCGGACTCTCAATCCTGGGTGGATATCCTCGAGGGCTCTCGAAGAGCTGCGAAGAGCATACGGAGGGTCAGTGACATGGTGTAGTGATCGAACACCGAACTTTGGCTGACTGAGGGGGCGCATTGCAATAGGGATATCGACGACACTTTGGTGTTGTTAAATGAAGCGCTTGCCCTCTTGTCAACACCCGCATCAAGGGACCTGCTTGACTGTGAGACCGTGTTAACGAATATGCTACGATGCATGGCCCGGATAGTGGCCGATAAGGATTACACCTATCAGGCGAGAACCAAGCTCCCTTTCGGACTCCTCGAGAGCTGTGAGACGGTCCTGCGAAGTCCCCACCTTCCACAAGCCGCGAGAGAGGTAGGGAGAAACCTGAGGATATATATGGGAACTAGCTATTATCACACTAAGTTTGATCCGTCTATCTTCCCCCTGTAGGTCGCTTGATTGCACTGCGCTTCCCCCAGCTTTCTTACCCGCTCCTTTTAATAGCGGATCTGAGAACTTAAAGTCCTATATGGCGCATCTCTGGGCACTCGATCGAACTGAGTCTGGGTATTGTGAAGATGGCGAGGTATTACGAGTGTTTCACCCGATGGTCTTGCGCTGTTCGGAGGAGTCGGTTCGTCAAACGTTCCGCGCTTTCGCGTTGGACGTCCGGAGCACCTCTCAACAAATACAGGTATAGTGCCTCTTCGACCATCCGTTTCTTTTATCGGCTCGTTTTTGAGACGTTCCATAGGCTAGATACCGGCGAGTTCGAGATCCAGAAGAGCGCTGGTGCCACCGGCAAGACGACCTGTCGTCATACAGAACCCTCTTCTATGCCCTCCAATAGTTAGGTAGGCTTCATTTATTTCGGGTACTTGCGTAATCCTGACGGTTTGATTCTTTGATCGAGAAGCATCATCCAACTACCGGGTCAGAGCGTCCCCTCTCTATCCACCCGACGAAGCCACATCAGAATCTGGGGCAGATAGAAGTTTGCACAAAGTTTGAATGAATACGATGCTAATTTCCTTTGTTCTGGATACGTTTTGATGTTACCCAAATTTCATCTGAAGACGGGGTTTTGAAGAAGTCGCGATGGCGCGATTTTGGCCTGGCTTTGGACAACACCGCTGCTACCAGCTCAAAGGCGGACCCCAACTCCACTTAATGACAAGGAAGACAGCCAAGGCTCGATGCTAACGTTACTCTGTTAAAAGTAAAGCAGATTTGCGATTCCAGGATTCAGGCGCGGCGCGGGTCAGATGGGCTGTCCTCTTCAGTTTGGACCTGTGTGCTCGCCGCGGGACAACGCCTAGAGCCCCACCACCAGTTACCTTAACCAGCAAGTCACACCACAGCAAAAGAAAGGACACTCTCACCGAGACATTTCGACGACACCCACACCATTTCCGATGAACACTACCACCCATAATCCCCTGAATCCGCCCATCTTCGATGTTCCTGAACCACCGCACGAGTTTGGTCAAGACGGCGGTAAATTCTACCGCTGCTACGATGCTCTCGCGGAGGAAATCGATGAAGACATGACGCAAGGTCTCAAAGAGCAACTGGACGGGATGCTCATCTTTGTAAGTCATCGTGCGTTGATCTATTAACGTCAGGCAGTTTCGTTGATGGCTTTTTCGAACCACAGGCGGGTCTTTTTGCAGGGGTTAACTCTGCGTTCCTCGCTCTTACTATCCCTCTCCTATCCGCGGATCCAGCGGACGACACTAACGCGCTTCTAGCACAGAACAATGCAATTTTGGTGCAATTGTTGATGGGGCGAAACGACACGATCCCCGCTAACCTCGTTCTTCCCTCAACTGAATTTTCCCCTTCCCACGATATCTACACGATCAACACTCTATTTTCTTTAAGCTTGGCATTTGCAATTATATCGTCGTTCCTGGCGATGCTCGGCCGTCAGTGGCTTGTCTACTACCGCAAACGTGGTGGAGGCGGTTCAGACACCCGACGGTGGACACAGCTCAAACGGTACCTCGGAGCACAACGGTGGGGCCTCGAACCCATCTTGGATGACGTGCTTCCGTCTCTCCTGCAGATTGGTCTCATCATTTTCTGCGCGTCCCTGCTCCTCTACCTTCGCCATCTCAGTCCCGCCATTTCGTTGGTTGTCGGGATACCGATGTACCTTGGCCTAGCATTTTTCATTGGGAGTGCATTCTGCATTTTCTGGGACAATTTTTGCCCTTTCCACAGTCCTCTGTCACACTTATTGCTGCTGACGACTCGTTCGCTTCGGTTGATAACGGAGACCAAGCCCTTCCTCATAGCATTTCTCAAACAGGACAGGCATTGGAAGTACCACTACCGAGACCAAGTGCGGGAGCAAGTGCGAGAGTTTAAGCGGCAGGTTTGCCGTTTGCCTTGGGTCTGGCTTCATATCTTGCGCAACGGCCGGGAAGAGGAAGGGCTCGAGTCATTGCAGGCCGCCGCTCTCCACCGAACCATTTGCACATCGGATGACCCGGTTGCACTGCTAACTGCAGCATCGAATGCCCTGGCGATCAGAGACGCGACCCTATTCAAGCAATTAATGAGAGATCCAACGTTCAGAGATCGGTTTTGTGAAGTAAACAGCAACTCGAACAACCAGGTGTTGCATTTTCGAGGCTACTATATCGACCTTAATGATATCGCGATGTTTATCAAACGGCTGTCTTACAGTTCTATAGCCCACAGCATACTCACCGCCGACATAGGATTTCATCTGTTCCTGAACTTGAGGGAGCCCAGAGAAAAATTGAGGCCCGCGGATATTTTGATCCCCAAATCATCGCTATCGGACTGTTCTCCCAACTGGATTAAAACCAACCTGGCCTTTTTTGCCATTTACTACAATTATCCTGGTCTATCCGACGAGGAACGCGATGTTGTTTTTGGGAGTTATTTAACTGCATGTTCTGATGCTCTCGCCGCTTGCTCGGATCGTTGGTTCCTATCTGTTTTCTCTTGGCTTGTTTCCTGGATTATCAATTGGAATCATGATCTCTTATTATCAGGTGTTATTGAAGAGCTGCAAAAAGCATACGGAGGGTCAGTGACATGGTGTAATGATCTAATACCGAACTTTGGCTGACTGAGGGATGTATCGCACTAGGGATATCGACGACACTTCAGTGTTGTTAAATGAAGCGCTTGCTCTTTTATTAACACCCGCATCAAGGGACGTGCTTGAATGTGACACCGTGCTAACGAACATGCTACGATGCATGGCCAGGATAGTGGCCCATAAGGATTACAACTTTTGGGTGGGGACCAAGCTCCCTTTCCGGCTCCTCGAGAGCTGTGAGACAGTCTTGCGAAGTCCCCACCTTCCAGAAGCTGCGAGAGAGGTAGCGAGAAACCTGAGGATTTATATGGGAACTGGCTATTTCCCCAACCGTTTTGGCCCCCGTCACTACCTCAAGTAGGTCGCTTGATTGCACGGCGCTTTCCCCTAATTTCCTAAACCGCTCCTTTTTATAACAGATCTGAAAGCTTAAAATCCTATGTGAACTATCTCAGAGCGCTCGATCGAACTGAGTCTGGGTATTGTGAAGACGTCGAGGTATTGCGGGTCTTTCGCCCGCTATTCTGGCGCTGTTCGGCCGACTCACCTTTTCACCAACCGTTCCGCGCCTTCGCGTTGGAAGTCCGGAACACTTCTCTACAAATACAGGTATAGCACCTCTTGAGCTATTGGTTTACTATATCAGCTTATTTTGGAGATGCTCCATAGTTTAGGTACCGGCGAGTTCGAGATCCAGAAGAGCGCTGGTGCCACTGGCAAGAGGACCTGTTGTCAGACAGGACCGTCTACTATCCCCTCCATCCTGGGTAGGCTTCATTTATTCCGGGTACTCGCATAATTCTGACGGTTTGATCATTTGACCGGGAAGGAGCATGTAAATTCCGAGTCATAGCGTCCCGACGAATCCACGTCAGAATCTGGGGCTGTTAAGAATTTGCACGGGGTTTGGATGAATGCGATGCTGCTTCTCTTTTGTTTCGGATACATATTGTTGTTACCGAATTTCATCCAAAGAGGGGGTTTTGAAGAAGCCGCGATGGTACAATCTAGACCTTGCTTGAGCAACACCGCTCCTACCAGGTCAAAAACGGACCCGACCTCCACTTACTCGAAAGGAAGGCAGTCAGGGCTCGATTCTGGCGTTCCTCTGTCAAACCTGAGGCAGACTTATGATTCCAGTGTAGGCGGCGGCTGATCACGTCCTCACCTGCGTGCTGGCCGGGGGACAACGCCTTGGCCACAGCCTCACCTCCAACACCCACCACCACCATGAGTTACCTTAACCAGCGAGTCACCCCATAGCAAAAGAAATTACATCCCCACTGAGACATCTCGACGACACCCGCACCATTTCTGATGAACGCTAGCGCCCACAATCTCCTGAACCCGCCCATCTTTGATGTTCCTGAACCACCGCAGGAGTTTGCTCAGAACGGCGGTAAATTCTACCGCTACTACGACTCGGATGCTCTCGCGGAGGAGATCGACGAAGACATGACGCAAGGTCTCAAGGAGCAGCTGGACGGGATGCTCATCTTTGTAATTCCACGTGTGCTGATCGACGGTCGGCGCTTTTTGTTGATGGCTTCTTCGAACCGCAGGCGGGTCTTTTTGCAGGGGTTAATTCTGCGTTCCTCACTCTTACTATCCCTCTCCTATCCGCGGATCCAGCGGACGATAATAACGCGCGCTTCTAGCGCAGAACAATGCAATTGCTGATGCAATTGCTGATGGGGCGAAACGTTACCATCCCCTCCGACCCCGTTCTTCCCTCAACTGTATTTCCCCCCTCCCTCGACATTTACACGACCAAACTCTGTTCTCTTTAAAGCTTGGCATTTGCAAATATTTCGTTGTTCCTCGCGATGCTCGGCCGTCAGTGGCTTGTCTACTACAGCAAACGTGGGGGCAGCGGTCTAGACGCCCGACGGTGGACACAGCTCAAACGATACCTCGGAGCACAACGGTGGGGCCTCGAACCAATCTTAGATGACGTGCTTCCGTCTCTCCTTCAGATCGGACTCATCATTTTCTGCGCGTCCCTGCTCCTCTACCTTCGCCATCTCAGTCCCGCCATTTCGTTGGTTACCAGGACACCGATATACCTCGGGCTGGCTTTTTCATTGGAAGTGCGCTGTGCTCCATCTGGGATCAGTTTGCCTTTTTCACAGCCCTCTGTCTCACTTACTGCCCCTGACGGCTCGCTGGCTCCCATGGATACCGGAGGCTCGACGATCCATAACAGCATTCCTCAAGCAAAGTGACCAGTCGAAGTACTACTACCGGGGTCGACTCCGAATCCGACTGCAAGAACTTAAGGAGCAGGTTGTGGGTCTACCTTTGGTCTGGTTTCACATCTTGCGCAAAGGCCGGGAAGAGGAACGCCTCGAGTCATTGCAAGCCATCGCTCTCCATCGGACTATTTGCACATCGGATGTCCCAATCGCATTGCTAACTGCAGTGGCAAATGTCCCGGCGATTAGAGACAGAGTCCAATAGGAGCAATTGATCGATGATGCCGGCTTCCGAAGTCGACTTTTTGGGGCAGATGACAGGATGTTTTACCCTCGAGGGTACAATATTGATACCAATGATATCGCGATGAGTGCCAGACGGGGGTCCCGTAGCGCTATTGCCCATACGACTCTCACTACTGACTCCCAATGGGGTTTTCACTGGAGCGTGACGGACGCGGCACAGAGGTTGGCCCAGTAGGAACTTTGATCCCCACACCATCGCTGCTAGACTCTTCTCCTAACTCGATCAAAGTCAGCCTTTCCCGTTCTCCCGATTTGCATCGCGACTACCGGCTCATCTGATAAGGAACGTGAAAATTTTTGCCGTCATCTACTTGCATGTTCCGATGCCCTCGCCGAATGCCCGGATCGTAGTTTCCTGGCTATTTTCTCATGGCTTGTTTCTGGGGCGGTGGTAACCCATCTCCAACCAGTTTGGCCCCCAACGGTCTACGAGGAGCGCGCAAAGGGTCAGTGATATGGTGGGGCGAACGGGTACCAAACTTCGGCTGACTGCGATGTGAACTACATTAGGGATATCAGCGACGCTCTGACGTCGTCAAATGAAGCATTTCCCGTCTTGATGACCCCTGCATCGAGGGAACTTTTTGACGGCGATACGGTGCTAACCAACATGATACGATGCTTAGCCAGGATAGCCGCCCATAAACATAGCAGCTTTATGCTGGGAAACGAGCTCACTTTCGGCCTGTTAGGGAGCTGTGAGACAATCTTGCGAAGTCCTCGCCTTCCACAAGCCGCAAGAGAGGTTGGGAGATATTCATGGGCGGCTATTTCCCACTCGACTTGAGACATATCGCCCCATCCCTCCAAGATACGTGCGTCCATTCATTCTCATCCACTTCCCCAAATCCACCAACTTTCTCCGTGTCAAGTATTCGCGGACGTTTAGAATTCTATGCGATGCATATCACAAGTCTAGGTCCAACTGAGTTTACATATTGTGAAGATCCCGAAATATTGCTGGTGTTTCGTCCTGTGTTCCAACCATATTTTGGAGGGTCGGGTTGCGAAACGTCCAACGCGTTCGCATTGGGCGTCTGAAAACTCTCTAGGCATACATATGTACGATCTGTCGTTAACCGTCATCCTCTGATACAGCTCACTCTTGATACATTTCATAGATCAGATATAGGCAAGCTCGAGACCCAGAAGAGCGCTGGTGCCACTGGCAGGAGGAGCCGCTATCAGTCAGAGCCGCCCACTACACTCTCCCGTAGTCAGCTAGGTTGTACTCATGCCCGGTACGTCCGTGATCCTGATTGTTTTGGATCTTCTGATGGAGTTCAGGTGGTACTCAAACTCGCGTCACCCCGATTGTCTAGCTTAGCCTTATGCTTCTGGATAATTCGATGGCGGGCCTTTTCGAGGATCCCGAAGGGCACTGAGCGCCGCCGAACCAGGATGACTCGCGCGAATCTAGTGTCACTTGCATTAGGAAGCCCACACTGAACCGGGGCCTGTTCAGCTCCAAATAAAGCTAAAACCCTATCGTCGTATTGTTGGGGCTAGATACACAGCGCCACCCACGTCCGCCTAACGTAGGGAGGAAGAGATCGAAGTCATCCGAACGACCCCTCATCCATTCAAATTAGACTCCAACCAGTCGGACAACTCAACCTTGACCCGGACAACATGAGCTAACTTCACTGAAACAGATTTACGATGTAAAGAGGGAACCGGCTGAGGCCAGCGTAGACATCCTTATGTAAGCGCTTCTGGTGCCGTTCGCGAGTCGAACACTTGTTTCCAACCACCTTCAGTACGATCCACCCTTATTTCAAACAAACGGGGTTCCCTTAGCAGGGTACCTCAACACATCATATCCAATGAGTACCGCTGTCCATAACCCTCTGAATGCTCCCGTCTTCGAAATTCC
>WSTX01003048.1:0-10076 GCA_019633405.1 Tulasnella sp. 408 | reverse complement strand
GCCAGGCAGACGGATACAACTACCTAGGCTACACAATTAATTGTCCTAGCAAACTACGAACAGATTCCAAGGTATCAAAGCTTGTGTGCTGAGGTAGTAGAAGACAACTTCCTAGGCAATCAGCGAGGAACCGTTAGGAGATGGTGGCCGGCAGCCGCGGATTGGCCGGCACCGGCGGTGTCCAATGTTCCGTCTTTCTGGGTCAGGGATAAGGGGCCAAAACGGGGCAAAACGGCGTTTACGGCGGAAGTAAGGAGATTTCAATTCCATCCGACGCTCGCTGATCACTCGATGAAGATTAACCACCATATCATTAATGTTTGCCCGCTCGTCTCACCATTCTATCGTCTCCCCGTCGATTTCACTACTGCCAAACTCAAGGTCATTCTCCAAATGGAACAACACGACGCGTTGCATCCCCCCGGCATGAACACCCCGACTCGTGCCGCGGTCGCCCCATTCCAATATTCCGATGGCTGGACCCCATAATTAATGGGATGGCATCCAATTCATTTGGCGTCCTCTACTGCATCCACATCTCCAAGCCCTCGGCACCTTGCAATTGAATACACCTATTCTTTGGACTTTCCGGCATGACCAAAACAGCGGCGGAAGCATCCTTATTCGAACATGGACGGTACTTATTTCCGAACATCCATTACCCATCTGGAAAGCCCAAAGTACGATGAGATGTGCAGAAAGGAACATGTAAAGCAAGCACAGCTAGATCTGGCCTTCTTGCGATTGACGCGTGGGTGACGAAACGGACCGCCACAGCACCCCCGCGACGCACCCAACGACTCCTCTCAAGCATCGACTACCTAGCTGAAGTTCTGCTGGTGCGACTCAAGCAGACCTCATCCTTTTTCTCTCCGCCTGTCACCAGTACTTCTTCCTTGAACACGATCGACGGCGACGACATACCCGAAGACGACAAGCCAACTCGCTGATTTCCCAAACACCTCGTTCACGGTCACCAGCTCTCGTGCCTCGGATGGTTGCCGGACACTCGTCGTCCCCGGCAGCACCCTCACCCCAGTGCGTTCATCTCACCTACCGATGAACTTGCAATGTTGACTGAAATCCGCCCTAGGTCGTGTGTAGGACACCGCCGCAGCTGCTCGCTCCAAAGTCCGCATCTACGAAGCGACGCTAATACCGCTCCCACCTACGAGGCGCCTCGTAGCAATAGCCCCATTCGACTCTGCACCAGCGCATCCGAACTCTTCCATCGCAGTCCAGGCCATTACCGTCATCACGGCCGGCAACAGTCGCTCGGCATCCTCCGGCCTTGTTCTGGCGACCTCATCTCCGCACCTGCCCTTCAATCCCAACACCACGGACGCTCTACTGCAATTTGGGGACCCGGCCGTCTCCGGCGAAGTCCTTAAGAGCGTCAGGCCGCATTCAGAACCTCCGTTCGTCCCGGCGGGGGCGGGTCTACGGCGAGGGTGCCTTGTCGAGTTTGGGAGTGGGGAGCCTTGACGACCACCAAAATGGACAAAATCGCCGGAAGGATGTTCTTTCCTCTTTTCTTCGATAAGTTACCTCCTCTCTCACCGCACTCAATCCCCACTTCAAGCACAAACCGAGTTCACATACATGTTCACTGCCCCCCTTCCCCGCGCCCACGCTCGCAACCACCACCACCAACAAGAGTACCTCCATTACGATTAGAAAACAAGCCCGAATAAGGAGTCCCAGCGACACACCACCTTTTTCAATCCGCAATGATCCCAAATTTTTGAATTACCCTCCCGATCGCGATCAGCAACAGCAATTTTACGGGCCCGGTAGCGGAAGCGCGTCTCGGAGGCTTCAAGGAAGGCTCGGGCGAAGGATATCCACTGCAACCACCTCTAATAACTTCTACATCACCGCACGTTTTAAATTCCGGGGCGCTCGAACGGCCATTAGTACCATCACCACCCGAACGTTCCGCCGCCGCTCGCCACCTCTACACCTCCAACTGGACCTCAATCAGATGCTCCACCGCGCCGCAACCAGAGCAAAACCCTCATGGAAGCGAACTGTTGGACCTGGGCGAAAAGGAGAGCGCGGTGGTGCGGTATGATACCGACGTGGGGGTTGTTTCGGATTGGAGAGGAGACGGGGACGGGGACGGGGAACAGAGAGGGAGAGGGATGGGAAGAAGACGCACCGCCTTTCCTCACCGATGGAGTTCCCCCCTCCCCCCCTACGCCGTCATCCGATCATTCGATCTAGGAAGCGGCGCCAGGTCAAACACTGTGCTCTGGAGGAGCAGGACCGTCACTCCCGGCGGGACGACGTTCACCACCTCGGAAGCCGAGTTCGATAAGCGGGGGAGGTCGAGAGTGCGTAGACCCAGCAGGCCAATTTCCGTGGTTGGGTCGGTACAGGAGATGTTCGGCGCCGGTAGCAGGTCCGCTCCCCTGTTTCACCTCCCATCGCTGTTCCACCACTCCAACCAGCTCAACAACCTCGGCCTGCGAACACTTTACCGAATTCTACGGTGCCGCCGACGTTTGTCTTGGGCCTCGGTTACCCACTTCGCTCTTTGTACTACTTCAAGCTCAACCACCGCAGTTGCTTTTTGGAGCCATGTCGCCCGTCATGGGCTGGTTGGGAGCAGGAGTTACCTTGACTTCGATACCTTCATTGCCTATCCAACCTGTACCGCCGACATTACTGCCACAGCAATCATCTTCGTCGCTACATTGTGCCGACTCTCCGACTCTCTCCATCCATGCAACCACAACCACTACCGCAACCACTCAAGGTTCACCTTCTTCCATGGGTGGACAGTTCCCTCAAGCTTTGGAGCTGCTCATCGCTGGCGAACCAGAGTTTGGGGTTGATGGCAGCGGTGGAGCAGCAGAGGGTCGAGCAAATACAGCAGCAGCAATAGCAGCAGGAGTGGGAGGAGTGGACTTAAAAAGGGAGAAGAAGGCCCCTCCAGCACCGAACCCGCATGAAAGTCTGAGCCTCCAAGCATCCGCCGAGCACCTCCAACACTCCGCTTCCATATTGTCTCCTACCGAGCACCGACGCACCCGGACGAGCCTCCTCAGCATCTCCACCGCCCCGTCCAGGTTCACCGGTACCGCCTCAAACTCGTGTTACTCCAACAGTTCGCAATCGAAACGCGCGTCGGTCACGCACTGGGTACAGACGCCGACCGCGGCAGTTTCGTCGAGACCGAGCAGCGCGAGCGCGTCCGCGACCACTCCTTCGTCCCCGGCGGTGTCGACTCGGCCGTCGTCGTGGATTCGACTGCTTCGTGGACTGGAGGAGCAATCGATTTGGAAGAGTTATCGGTTATGACGGCGTATGTGTTCATCTGATTTGACCTGTTCCGCCTATGGTGTATGAGAGGTATTGCGTGTCCTCGTTATGCCTTCGATCGAGAGCACTTTACGGCGATGGGCCTGGAAGTTCTTAACTTTATTTATTTATTTATGTGACCGTCTTGACGCACGTGCACGGGCACCATATTGCTTAAAGTGACCTCGACTTTTGCCAAACAGGATCAGACCCCGCCCTGGCCAGGCAGAATTACTACACAACCTCAGCCAGAGTGTTCAAATCAATAGCGGCCTCAAAGACCGAGCGTGCTTTACTCGCCCTTTTTTGTCCCTCGACTACAGATATCCAATGCTGTAAACAAGTTTCAGTATTCCGTCAACGCGAAGCCCTATCCTGTGCCTCACATCAAACACTGTCGTTCATATAGAGAAGCCGAAACATCACTCGAGGGGAACCATCCTTTCAGCTCGGTCCCGCGCAAGGAAAATGCGAGATTGGGTTCAGCCAGCAAATCGCGAATGTAACCTTCGTGAATAAGCGACTTTCCCTCAAGTCTCAGATGCTAGATGTTGGGTCCACGCGTTTTCCAAGAGAAAAAGATGAAAGATCAGGAGCGTGATTGATTACAATACATGTTTTCACAACGGCGTTGGATTTTAATGCCACGTGGCGAGAGAGAGGTCGATGCGTGTTTCTCATCTGGTCCGCTCCTGGACCTACAACCACGTATCTCGCTCAATCCCCTCCACCCCCAAGCTAAAAGAGCCCTTTCCCATCACCGCATACCTTTATTCTCCAATGAATGAGAATATCAAACCGAAGAGTGAGGCTAGTCCATCGACAATTACCCAAGCGGCATCGCTGGACGATGTCGAAGAGGCAATGAAGCGTCTCAAAATCCGCCCGGTGAGTGGTTGGTCGGTATAAACCTTTCATAGAGACTTGCAAGACTAATCTCGTGTCCTCGTCTTAGAGGAAAGTTCTCGAGTCTTTATCGCACCTCCGGATCAACAGAGCTAGAATCGAACCGATTGAGACTCAAGCCCCCAAGACAGGCGGGAAAGCGGACGTCGTAGCGGCAGTCCTCACTTCAGTTCAGCCGGGAGGTTCCTCAGAGCCAGAGTACGTCGCAGTAAAGAAGCTTCGCTTCGACGCAGAAACGGATGACGATCGAGCCCTTGCGGTGGGTCGTCCAGGTGTTCGGGTGACAGTGACGGGGAACCTAATCAGCTTGCGTTCGATTCGAAGCCATTCGCCCATGAAGTCAAGCTTTTGAATGACCTCTCACACTCCAACGTGGTAAAGATCGTCGGCTTCGTCGAGGACGTTAATAACGGTGTTGCATGGATGGTGTTTTCCTGGGAGAAGAACGGCAACTTGAGGGAGTTTGTTCGATCGGAAGAGTGGGAGCTCCCAGAACGTGTGTCTTTAGTAAGTACTGTGCTTTCGATTCTTATGGGATCCACTTTACCCATGGAGCTCCAGATATACGATGTTGCCCTGGGTCTCAGTTACCTTCATGGAAGGAACCCGCCAATCTGTCATGGTGATCTCAAATCAGTAAGTCGAGTGGACATCTGCCCTCCGCTTGAGCTTACGGTGATTCTCAATACAGCTGAACATCCTCGTAAAACCTGAGAACCAAGCTGTCATTACGGACTTTGGCTCTGCTCGTGAAATTGACTCGGCGACGGAAGTAGTCGTGAAAGGGGTCAACGAGACCGAGCGAGCCGACATCCCACGTCCAAACTCAGCGGAAACAACGACGATAGAGCCGCTGAAGACTGAGGTCGCCGCATCCGGGGAGTTCATCACCATGACAGGTCCAGCGTGGACGGTTCGATGGGCCGCCCCTGAACTCCTGAACGGAGGACTGCCTGGCTTGGGAAGTGATATCTGGGCGTTTGGTTGGATCTGCTGGGAGGTGCGTTGGCGTGTATTGGGAGTACAAGAAGCCGTAGCTCAAGTCCGTCCCCAATGACTCCAGGTCGTCACGGGCAACTTTCCGTTTGATGAGGAAAAAAATGATTTTAGTGTAATCCGGCGAATAATGACAAGCGATCTTCCGGCTGTGAGCAATAACGCGGGACTGAACCAAATCAAGACGCTTTGTAGCCTTGTGGAGGAGTGTTTGAGGTTGGCTCCAGACGCGCGACCGTCAGCTCTTCGTTGCCAGCAAGTGCTCTCATTCATGGTAAGACATACTCTCGATTACACTTGACCCACGTTAACAGAACTCCTGTTCAGGGTCAAACGATACCTCTTCCGTAAAGGAGGGAACAGTTATGCTACGGCTCGTTCCGGTGGACTACTGCATGCTCTTGGTCAAATTCAGCTCCGAAACGGCGTCATCGACAAGGCCCAGGAATACTTTCGACAATCTCTGGAGATTTTCGAGTCAGTTGGGGAGAAAAGGGGGAAGGCTAGAGCTTTGAGGGCGATAGGAAAAGCCTACTACCGGCAGGACAAGTACTCCGAAGCGGAGGAGTCGTATACTCAATCGGGTGACCTCTACTCCCAAATCGGGGATCAACTCGGGTTTGCCCAGTCGGTCAAGGCATTGGGAGACGTGTACCAGATGCGGAACGAGTATTCGCAAGCGGAGGAGTCGTACATCCAATCCCGTGACATCTACTCCAAAATCGGGAAACAGCTTGGGTTTGCCCAATCGGTTAAGGCTTTGGGAGACGTGTACCGGATGCGGGGCGAGTACTCCAATGCGGAGGAGTCGTACATCCAATCGCGTGACCTGTACTCCAAAATCGGGAATCAGCTCGGGTTTGCCCAGTCAGTCAGGGCTTTGGGAGATGTGTACCACATGCGGGGCGAGTATTCGAAAGCAGAGGACTCGTACATCCAATCCCGTGACCTCTACTCCAAAATCGGGAATCGGCTTGGGTTTACCCAGTCGGTCAAGGCTTTGGGAGACGTGTACCAGATGCGGAACGATTATTCCAAAGCGGAGGAATCGTACATCCGATCTCGTGATCTGTATTCCAAAATTGGGGATCAGCTCGGGTTTGCCCAGTCGGTCGAGGCTTTGGGAGATGTGCACCGGATCCGAAACGAGTACTCCAAAGCGGAGGCGTCATACATCCAATCCCGTGACATCTACTCCGAAATAGGGTCTCAACTCGGCTTTGCCAGCTCGCTCCAAGGTTTGGGACGGGTTCACTCTGCTCGGAGAGAATATGCGAAAGCAAGGGAGTCATACCTGGAAGCTCAACGCATATATTCTCGAATCGGAGACCGCTGGTCCTCAGCAAACACATCCTGGTGCCTTGCCTGGCTTCACCGCGAACAAGCGCAATACGACGAGGCAGAGCGACTCATTCGAGAAGCGTCCACCATTTACGGTGAGATTGGCCTGGCAAAGGACGTTGCGGATTGCGACGAATTTCTGGTTGAAGTTCGTGAATTCATGAAGAATTCATGAAAACGTGATCAACACCAGGGGTAAGCCCCGCGTCTTTTCATCGGGCGCATTCGTCCTATCAATGCACCTCTTGTCCCCCTGCCTTTTGTTTCTCCACTTGGATTGATTCTACGTTGATTTCTTCAGAAAGCCTTCGTCTGATCATTTTCCAAACTGCACACATAGTGACGTGGAAGACTGATGTCGATTTTCGAACTCCAACTCTGTATACATAGTCGCCTCAGATTCAATAAAGACTACTTTCTGTGGAACGAGTAGGTTGCCTAGCCGAGATCACCTGAAGCGCAAACGAAGAACGGGTTACAAGACTTAGACTGAGAGGCATGACAGAACCAGGGCGAGAACGTAGGAAACACCGGATCGTAGCAGCCACCGGCAGATATTAACCAACATGCAGACAGTAAGCCCAGGCAGAACAGTCTGTGTATGTGGAGAGCCGACACGGCATGACCTCGGCACGACGAGGGTCAGTAATGTGCCTTAAAAGACAGTGGGGGCAAGGGTTCCAGCAAACTTACGACAAGGCACAGTTGCAGGGGAAAGGAAAGGAATTAGACGTCAACCTCTCCGCTTGACTTAAATTGAAAAGTGTCTCACTTGTCATTGGGCGACATATGGCATAGATTTCGGCCGTTTTCTATTTGTCCAACCTTATTATCATTAGACCCGTGTGAATCCCTGGTGTACATTGTCAAAGCCCGGGGAGAATGGTTCGCATACCGCTCACATAAAACGTCGTTTGAAGACCAGAGTCTCAATCCATTGTTATTTTATAGGTCGAGCATTCCCCAACGTTTCTGTCCGTGGTGCATGCTAGCCGGGAGCCAGGAATTCAGGACCATGGGGAATCCAGTACACGCTCCACAACAATTTCGTTGATGCGAGGATACCTCATCCGATCGTTGTTTATCGTTGAGCCCCCCCCTTATTTGACCGTTCTCATTTCATCTCGCGGTGGCTCCAATTTACAAGTTCGAGTCCCTAGGTCGCCACGTCGTCGCCGTTTGACGGGACTCACCCTTAAATGGTCGCCTTGTTGTGCTTTATGGGTTCTTAACCTGATGGAGCGCAGTGGTTTAAAGACCGATGCAGCGAGTTCGGATGATGATGAAGGTTGCAGTTAGATTAAGGGGAGAAGACGTCGATAAGAACCAGGGACCGCGTGGTATTTCTCTACTTTTCGGTTCGAGGTCTGGTTAGCCTGCCGGAATGAGGAGAATGAATTGAGCGCAAGTGGCTGAGGCGCCGCGCCATTCATTTTATTCCGCCCTCGGACTTGAACATTCAAATTTCCCTCTTCTTTGTCTCGACGGCACGAGCATTCAAACTCCGAATACCGGGAAAGCAACCAAAGGGCATATCTTTGCATATTCATTCCCCGTCGCCGGTTCACCGCGTGCAAGGGTGGCCAACGGGAAAGATGCGGCGTTAGCGGCGGAACTAAGATATTTCAATTCAACCCACCGCCAAGTCGCGATCACTCGACAACGATCGTCATTAATCTTTGCATCCTCATCTCGCCAACTTATCATGTCTCCGTCCACTGTACTGTGCTACCAAAGCATTAATCTCTGATGGAATAGAATTCTACCCAGTTCGCAAATGGAACACCACGAGGCGAGCACTCGCCATGAACGCAATGGTGGTAGGCAACTCTCTGGACGCTTTCGTTTCGTTCCCTTTCCGGGTTAGCCAGGCTAATGACCAAGATATATACTTAGGCTGCATACTAGTATTGTCGTCACCATCGTTATTCGCAACGCCGGCGGGGAGGCTACCAGTGACGCGGTCAACCCAATCCGACACATGGACTCAATAGTTCGGGCGTGCATCCCAGTTTGTCTGCTCCTTCTACGTCACTCACATCTCCGAACAGCTGTACATGCGGGTCTTCTTTGCCCTTTGGGCAGGACTGGAGACAGCGACGGGAGCATTTGTCTTAAACTTGGGCGGAACTTCTTTGAACACCCATTAGCCGGTTGAGCATGCCGAAACACAGTTAAACGGGCGGGAAAGGCTCAACAAGCACTCCGGATATCGTTTTCCTGCCATTGAGGCACGCACTTCGAGATGCACCGTCATTGGGCCCGGGTTTCACCAGTCATTGCACATTCTTCGAATACAAAGGGCGGACAATATATCAAAACCAACGGAGATGCCCTATCGAGCTCTGTATAACCCTCGCCATCTTCAGCAGCTTCGCCTCTACAAACACCCATACGATGTTGTCAACCACTTCTCTCAAGCATCCACGGCCGAATTTTTCTGGGTGGCTGCTTGAATCATCTTCTTCCTTACCCTCCCTCCCATGCTCTCCAGTACTTCCTCCATGAACACACTCAACCGCATCGACGTACATGAAGACGGCAGCCAACTCATCTACCAATCGCCTTGTTCACAGCCACCCAGTCACAAGCTCTCACCGCGAATGGGTGCCCAAACGACTAATGGGCCCTCGTTTTTGGTGGCATCAACATCCCGATTCACCGGCCTCAAAGTCGAATCAAAGGCAAGACGAAGATACTGGGCGGGCTTGGGTTCTTCGGGGACAAAGTTGTCTCAGAAGTAACGGGCAATAACATTCCTCAGAATCGCGAAACTATCATCCCGATGCGTTCCTCTCCATACGTGGGCAAAATTGTAAATGTTGACGGAACTCTGCTTCATCCTCGTTCAGACGTTCGACCACCGCGGTACCTCTCCCACAAAAGTCCGCCTCTACGGAGGCACGCCGATGGAACTACCCGCTACCAAGCCCTCGGACCAAGAGTGTTTGAACCGGTACCGTATCAGAATGACCCCGTCACAGTCCAGGTCACCTCGCGGCTCGGAATCTTCCACCCTTCTCCCTCCACGGTCATCTCCGCACCCGACCTCAGCCTCGTCACCACTACCGACGCTTCATTTTGGCTTGCGGACATCGTTTGTCTTCGACGTGTCTGGCATTGGGGCGAACGTTAGTCCGCATTCAGATCATCCGTTTGGTGTCGCGCGTGTTGGGGAGAACCGGCAGGGGGTCTTGCCGAATTCGGAAAAAGGGAGCGGAGAAGCTCGACGACAAGAATGGACCAAATCAGCGTGAATGAGGTCCTTTCCCAATGCTCTGATCTTCGACAACCTGCCACCTTTCACCTTCACCGCACTCAACGATCCCAGCCCCGAGCGCGAAACTTGGTTTGCCCTGCTTCTGTTGTATGAGATACACCTTCTCTCAATAGGGATTTACAGTTTAGTGGCGATGGCTTGGGATTACCTGACTTTATTTATGTGACCGTCATCAGGAAAAACCAACCTTACTTTGTAGCGCTATGACGACAATATAGCTGTGATAGGTCCATAGCAACCCCCCCCT
>WSTX01003047.1:0-10091 GCA_019633405.1 Tulasnella sp. 408 | reverse complement strand
TTGAGAAGATGTGGGAGGTTCCGCATACGAGGGTTTGAAGTCTCGGGAGGGATTGATACGATCATCGAAGAAGGAGCAGGCGATGTTGATTGAGACGGAGCGCGAGAGAGACTAGGAGCTTTCTTGGCCTTCGAAGGATGTCGTTTGGAACTTAAACGAGCCCCGGTTGAGAGGGATACATTCGAAGAAATCCTTTGGTGCCCCTCAGGAGAATGCACCTGAGTTTCGCCCTCTGGGATCAGGTTTATACAACGCTCAGTGGTGTTCGCGCTTGACGATTGAGACACACGGTGGGCCTGATAGCAGGGTAGTGACAGAACGAGCGACTAAGGACACGTCATGAAAAGACCCACCTCGTTCCCTGTGACAGATCTGGAAGCTGCCAAAGCATAGCGTAGATTCATTACTTCGCTCTTGAGGTCCTCCATACTTTGGATAAGTTCACGGATCTGACTAGTGCCCTCGCGAACCTGGCAAAAGGGTAAGGGATTTAACGAAGGGTAGGCGTTTTCTCAGACACAATCTCAGCTTACCTCCGCTTGAACAATTTCAATCTGCCTAGAAAGCTGTTGAGAATAGTTCCAAGTCAAAATGGGACCATGGGGCGCAGAACTGTGCACCGCCCACGTCGAGCCTGTCACCGCAAGAGCAGACCGTCAGGGGCGCGATGGTACGTTCGCCACCTCTTGCAAAGAATTTTGGACGCTAAGAAAGGGGCGGAACGACTTATTAGAAGGAGATGGAAATCATTAAGAAGGACGGACAGCCTCTTGCGACGGTCCGGATGCTTGAGAGTGCCAGGGAGGAGTGGACAAGGTACCTCCAGAGGTTAAGGTCCCGCGGAGCGGTACAATGTCTTGGTGTGTGCTTTCTGGCGGGTCAATAGCCGAAGAGGAGGAGAGAAAAGCTGAACGCGGGGTGGCGAGGAGCGCCTCCAATTCGCCAACTCCGCTGGCCATTTGGTTATTGGGCAAGGTGTGAGGGTGGGGCCCTTTGCAAGAAAAACGAACGATCGGCTTACCAGGCTTGCAAGTGGTGGGGATATCGGATAAGTGGAGGTCCTCTTTTTTGCTAATTATGGCAATCTATTCCAAACTCCGCCGAGCGTCCCTGACGAATATTTCGAAGCAAGAAGATACGCATGCACCTGCAGGGCGCCTGTGCTCCTAAAAATCGCGGGAGTATTTGGCAATATCCAAATCGGCTGGCGTGCATGAGGAGAAGACTGGTGAGGCTGCCGCGCTGGAAAGAATGGTGCTTCGTCGGGCTCTCGCTAAAATCACAGGTTTCCCCCTTCCACCAATAGCAGCCTCCAGAACTCGCTGTATATGTTCTTTCCCTTCTTCATCATCTTATCTGCTCTGAATATCTCTACCGTCACGGTTTTTTACTCGGTCTCCCAATGAGATGATGGCCAAACCAGGCAACGAAGAAAACCATGCCGCCAACTGCATGCACCCCGGCTCAGCAGCCCGAGTCCGCCGACCGGAAAGTCGATAAATTCTCAGCGGAGATAAGTTCAGAGTTCTGCGTCTGTGTCCTCCCTGGTCCCAGGATGATTGGCATCGTTAGTACGAATTGTCCACCGTCGTTGATTGACCTAATCGATGCATCGAGTTTCGGACAGTGTTGTAACGGAATATAAACATTGGGAAACACATTCAAGCGGCTTGGATCATGGATGATATGATATGCTTTTCTGTCGAGGAATTGGTCACTATGGTGAGTTGATGTATTATGTAATGAGCTATGTGGCTGCCATGGGCGAGCCCCACGGCGAGATACAGCTTCCGAAGTCCTTTATCCACAATCATCGTACATCAACGCTATTTTTTGAGCCCTCTGCGACCCTTCGGGGCCGGTACATCTCTAGATCTTTCCCCAGATAGCTGGTCTTTGTTGATTCTGACATATCGAGCTAGTCGCGAAACGGGAACACTTAATGTGATGGGCCGATTCGGAACATGCCCAAGGGACATTTCAAACATACCAGGGAAGATACCTCGTCGCTTCTCGACAATTTCTCCGTACATCCACCCATCTGGAGTGTCTTGAGACTCTAGGATCGTGATCCTATCTCCCGCCCGGATGTCGAGTTCACCTTTGGAGGACCCATTGGAGCTGCAATGCGGTGGATTAATCGGGCGGAAATACTGTCTCGATTGAGTATCACTTACAAATGGATAGCCACGCGGATAGTCTTCGACCCTGCGCTTGGCTCCGTAGCACTAAAATTTTCGGAAATCGAGGGGTAGACGCTCAACAATCGCTTCACTTCGGGATCAGACATTTCCCTGACGTATCGATCTAGTTCACAGGAAAAGAATCCTAAGTGTCAAACGCAAATCGAAATGTGTTTTCTGGGTGGAGAAAACGTACCAAGGAAAATTCCTCGTCGTGCCAAGTTTACTCGTTCTCCATACATCCAGCCGACAGGGGTGTTTGGAGAGTTGAGGATCGTGATCTGGTCACCAGGCCGGAATTCGAGTTCCTCTTCGGACCAAGAATTAGAACAACTGTATAATATCAGATGGGTAAGGAAGGTGCTACACGGCGAAAGGCATTACATACTATGAGATAGCCGTTGCAATCACGGGCGACTCTGGATGCAATCCTGCGTCTTTGGAATTAGGGCCTTTAACATCCTGTCCTTCTACTATGTCTTCATGAATCGGATCGCAAGCTTCAGATTCCTTTGCTGTTGTGACCTTATTTTTACCTTCCGAACTAGCTACACGTGGGAATGTACTGTCCTGCGGTTTGTTTCTGGATAGCGTTGGCTTGGGATCTTCCGCTTCCTGAGCCACGATGGCTGGAACGTTGATGAAGACTGGATGAGATGTCTCAGATGAGCAAGTCAGAGTCACTGGGGCGGCGGTTTGGGGGAGCTCCGGCCTTGAGCCGGCTAATGGGGAAGAGGCGGGAGCCGGCAGCGGAGAGGGTATGAGAGGAAGAGGACGAGGTTCCGCGACCTTCAATGTAGATCGATTAGAACGCGAGTGAATGAAATCATCGTCTTCAAAAGGGTGGAAAAGGGGACACACCGGCAGAGGGTTGGGGGGAGTAAACGACCGGAGGGTGATGGGAGGGCTTGGGGTGGAGACGACTAATGATTCACCCTGAAAATGAATCCACAGGTCAAAGTCAGAGGGATCAAAGGCAATTTGTGAACACTGATCACTGAGAAGCCGACCTGAACTTCGCGGATTAGAGCTGACCCTGCGGAGGCTTGGAGGGCCGGTCTGATCGGCGCCGGGGACGAAAGGTGGACCTTGAAACCAGGGTGGTATTCAGGATAGGAACGAGCGGTTGCGCGCAGCTGAAAGGTCTCACCTCGCTGCTTGAGACAGCTGGAGAAACGGACACGGTAGAGCGTAGATCGCGTACTTCTGTCTTGAGCTCTTTCACAGTCTGAATGAGTTCCCGTATTTGACTGGTACCTTCGCGAACCTGGTGGGGGTAGAGAAATCAAACTACGCATACCCTGCAGAAAAGACATCGACTTACCTCGCTGCTGATGAGCTCAATCTGCTTAGTAAGCTGGGAAGTCCAAAGGAAGGTAAGTATTGTAATGTGAGATCATGAACCGCTCGCTGACCGCGTCAATCCCGGGCTTGTCATCGCAAGACCAAACTGTCGAGGCTGAGCTAATGTGGTCTTCAGCTTGCGCAAATCCGCTTGGACCCTGAATGACGTAGCGAAATTAGCCTCTAGCATGCATACACAGCGAGGTATCCTACCGAATGATGATCAGAATCTCTCTTCTCGGCGAATTCTTCGGTGGGCGAGGGAGTAGTGGTTGAGGTGCTTCTACGTCCCAATGCCTCCCGGAACGCCTCAATACCCTGGCGCAGGCTTTCTGGAGATCCAGCTGTCGATGAAGAGGTGATAAAGGATAGGCGCAGGGCGGCGATGAAGGCTTCTAACTCGTCAACTCCGCTGGTCATTGAGGTTGATCAATCGGGCAAGCGTGAGGGAAACTGGTCTGATGGAAGGAGGAAGGGACTAACCTGGTTGTATCGCCAGTTGTACATGAGGTAGCCATGTTTGCACTGCCACGCTGGAGGATCAGATGACGGGGAGGTCCTCTATTTTACTGCGTTTGGAAGCCCTGATGGCTTCTCGAAGCCACATTCCGCTGCGTCAATAAAGTTTCCAGAGAGAATAAGGAGTGCCCTTACCCTTAGAGGAAAGTTGCTCACAAAAGACGACGTAGGAGCAACAGATGGATGTGGGATTCCCCAGAATGAATTGTGGAGCTGGAGGTTGACCGTCGGATGGTGTTCGACGGGATTGTTTGTTGAAATCACATGGTTGCGTGTTGGCGCTTTACTTTTCATTGGCCCTGCAATCTCCCATTAATTATTCTCTCTCAAAACAAGCGTCCAAGCTCTTCTAGAAGTACGATTTCGAGCAGACGGGAGGTATTATACGAGTTTGATTAGCTTCAACAACCTGACGGCGGCCGGCCAGCGCGCAACGTGTATTCATCGCCCTTATGTAGGACCTTGTATTGTCGAGACACCTTGTTTGCACGTATGTACAGAGACAGCCTCTTGGGTCAGTCTATTATACCGATGGTTGGAATCGTATTTAAGAAGCCGCGTAAGCCGATTCGTGAGCAGCTCTCAGATAGCGTCTCGGCAGTTCATCCCATTATGGACAATACCGCGGATTCTATGAACATGACTTTGCTTGTCAAGAGAAATTTAGAGAAGTGTTGAAGAAAGAATCGTGCATATCCTGTTATCCCTTCTGAGAAACCTTCAGAGTCCCGGTCAATGGGCCACTAACTACAGGATCCTTGCCCAAGCAACTAGTGTTCGTCAAGCGTCACATATCGAGCTAGTAAGCAGGAATAAACGAGCCTTAAGTCATCCGTCTAGCGCAGTGAGCGCTCTAAGCGACAACACGTACCAAGGAAGAGACCTCTCCGCTTCTCGACGATTTCTCCATACAACCAGCCACCTGGAGTGTTCGGGGCGTCGACAACCATGATCCTTGTCCCCCTCCCGAAGTCTAGTTCTCCTGACCTCGACGTCCTGAAGCTGCATCACATTGGTTCATTAAGTACAAACCCAGTCTAGAAGACGCATCACATACCTAGACACGGATGCCATGATAACTGCCGATCCCGGACCTGGCTCTGTAATTTCGGAATACTCCGAATCATCCTCGTCTTCTAGCATTTTCTGGACGTCCGGATGTTGAATCTCCTTAACATATCGTGCTAATTCGTAGCAGAGATATATGACCCGTCAGCCGAGAGTTAGAATGAGTCTTCGGGAAGAGGAAAACGCACCAGGGAAGATACCCCTACGCGTCTCGGTTATCTCTCCATAAAGCCACCCCTCAGGAGTGTCGGCAAAGTCGAGGATCGTAATCTTATTACCTCTTTCGAGGTCTATCTCTCCTTCATTAATCGTATACACACTGTTCGACAGCGGGAAATAAGCGCCAATGCGTACCAACGAAAGCGTAGCTTACTTTTGGACCACGGTCGCGGTGCCAAGGAATTTTGGGCGACATTTTGTAGTTCCCTCAGACCGTTGGGCTTCTACTACCTGTTGATTTTCACCATCCGAAACGCAGGTTTTATCCTCCATTTCCTTCGCAACTGACTCGCCTATCAAAGGCTGGGAAGTGCAGTCGTTCATCCTAGCATTTGATGAAGGGGGCTTGGGGTCGTTTGATTTAGGAAGCACTAGCTCTGGGATGCCTTCGGTGACAGGAGAGATTGGTTCAGAAGGGCAGACAAGTCCCATCGGGACGGCAATAGGGGGATAGGCTGGGCCTAAGCTCGTCGTTAGGCAAGGGGTGGAAGATAGGGCCTGGAGCAGTGCGGGTGCGGGAGGCAGAGTAGGAACCTCCGTGGCCTTCGACAAGCATTGTTAAGTACGCAAACGGGCGCCACAACCGATTTCAATAACAACTCACCAATGAAGCCTTAGAAGCATTGAATGAGCTTATTAAT
The DNA here is from genome assembly GCA_019633405.1 of Tulasnella sp. 408. Lineage (NCBI taxonomy): Eukaryota > Fungi > Basidiomycota > Agaricomycetes > Cantharellales > Tulasnellaceae > Tulasnella > Tulasnella sp. 408. Next base: position 4,117 of record WSTX01003047.1, on the reverse strand, counting down.
GAGGTAAAATTTGGGTTCGATTCACTGGGTGCAGCGGATGAAGGTGGCTGAGGACGACTGGCAGTGGAGGGGAGGGCAGAGCCAGGGACGACATTATTGGAAGCTGCCAACGCAGCGCGTAGGTCCACTATTTCCTCCCTGAGCTCGTTCATGCTCTGAATGAGGTCCCGAATCTCACTGGTACCCTCGCGAACCTGTTGGGAGAGAATGAATCAAAAGACACATGCGCCATGTATGACCTGAGCCAACCTCGGCCACAGTGGTCACAAGCCCAATCGGCTTTGTACGCTGCGAAGCGTAAAGGGAAGTCAGAAGTCTGGTGTGAAACGATGAATCACGCGTTGCGCACGTCAATCCCGTCATCAGAAGACCAGACTGTTGAGGTGGAGCTAATCCTTTCCCCAGCCTGGGTAAACACGCTTGCGCTCTGAATAACGGAAATTAGATAAGCAAAGAGCGCTTGCTTTACGTTAGTCTATCTTACTGAGTGGTGGGAATCATCTTGCTTCGTGGCGTATTCTTCGGTGGACGCGGAACCAGTCGCCGCGATTCTTTGAGGTCTCAGCGTCTCGCGAAACGCTGCGATACCTTGTTGAAGGCTTTCCGAAGAGCCAGAGCCCGTTGAAGAGATGAGAGCTGATAGACGTAGAGCCGCGATGAAAGCTTCTAGCTCGTTCACTCCACTCGTCATTGAGACTGAATGATTGAACCTATGGGCGGTGTGCGGGACGACGCTACGCAAGCAGAATGAGCTGTTAAGTTCCCTCCTCGTATTTTGTTGGGTATTCGCGATTTCACGGGAACGTCAGGACACCAGATAATGCGAAGGTCCTGCGTTCTGTTCAGAAGAGAAGTTTATCCGGGCTTCAAAGACACTTACAACCCGAGTCAGGTTTCGAGAGTAGATAGAGGAGATAAGAGGTTGACGTGCTCTTGAAGCGTATGCGTTCCTAATAGGAAGCTCTGGGCGAGAAGTGGGTCGAGGGAATCGGTAACTCTTTCTGAAGTTGGACGTAAGAGGAATCGCTGTTGAGCGGATTGTTCGCTAAAGTCACACGGAGCGGAACATCACAATTCGCCAGCCCGCTTCATTGTCTCTGCCCAGCATTTTCCATCGTTAAGCCTATAATGTAGTAGCCATATCCAAGAGCTCCTTCACCCAAAACTGTGATTTGTATAGGCTTGGTAGCGCAGGCCGGCAGGGTTCACGCAGGAATTCGGACACCAGCGGCGATAGGCGGCTGTTCCGAACCCGACACAATGATCTTTCACCAGACGTAACCTCACCTCCCCGCTCATCCGTGAACACTTAGCCTGACGCTCTCTCTATACATCTCAAATAGCTTGATCACGTAGTAAGATTTGCTTAGCAAGCTCCAACGCTTCGGGATACCTGCTTGTAAGGACGGTTTTCCCAGTGGATTCAGGTTCTACTGACGAACCAACCTTGTACTGTCTAATACATCCATTCGCAGCTTCTACAGCCCAGCCTACTTAGAAACAGGCCAGGAAGAATGCCCATGCCGGAAGGCCTTCCTTGCTTCCTCCAGAGTCGTGACCAGAAGGCGTCGTCAGCCTCATCTTATCGTTCTCCGATTCACACAAGGTAAGCACCACCATTTTGTGACGGCCATCTTTACCTAATCTTCGCTGCTGTAGAAACACTCTACAAAACAGTACAAGTGATGCTCCCGATTATCGCAAGTGTTCGGCAAAGAATCTAGTGGATTCCACACGTTTCAAAGCATACGGCTCATCACTAGCGCTTAGCGGGAAATCAGGAGGCATCAAAGTGCCGAGTTCACAACTTCCACTATACTCTCAAACGCATTACGTAGTATATGCATACACTGAGATAATGCCTCAACATGAGAATGCCGACCAAAGATGCAGTATATCATACCCTTGCGGCTGCTTCCTCAAAACCGTCGCCACCCCTCCAGTGATTTGCCCGGTCTGTTCCTCGTCCGGGAGCAAGCCCTCCCAGAGAAATAGCAGAGCTTCTTTTGGTGAGCTGATCCGATGTTTGAACTATTGTAGCTCAGCAGAGAGGCTCGTTTAAAGTTCATGGAGACTCGACCTCGTCTCGCCGAGCACATTCGTCGATGTGAAGATCCAGAAGAAGAAGCAGCTAGGTTCGTCCCGGAGGAACGCCCGTACTCGCGTTGGCTGCGTTTTCGAAATGTGAGAAATCGGAGTGCTGCGAGTTAACCCCAACAGAACCGCTGACAGGAAGTCTTGCGCCTGACACAATAATGACAGATGCTAGCTGTGATCCATCTGGAGTGCCAGCAGCATCAGACATTCAGAGACACGCTTCTAGACAGCGGCAATAGCTACATCTACTTTGTAAGTGGACGTTACCCAGTTGACGGGTGTCTTTGTCTCCTATTACTGATAAATTCTCCGTGAAACAGAATAATACTAATCGTTTTTGGGGTACTGGTACCGATGGGAGTGGAAAAAATCTGCTTGGGGAAGCGTTGATGAGAGTTCGAAGTACACTGGCCAAACATCGGTAGTCAAGCCTCGATGGAGCTATGAGGACATCAAAATATAGAGCTCTTTGACTTCTTCTATATATTCACATATTTGCTCGTCGAGTTTAATTATGTATCTGGCGAGATGACACTCATCAGAAGTCTCTTGGTTTCCCAAAAGCGTTAGCAGAGTCCGAACGGCACCCAGAGACGTGGAGATAATCCTCTTTCTCGTTGTGTGACGCTTTCTGTGCCTCTGTCCTGAGAGGGATCGTAAAAAAGCTGAAGTTTTCTGTTTGATTCGTGGCTTCGTGTTGTCAAAAGCGGCATTATTATTGGTTGACTACATGTACTGAATAATGACACTTCATTCCCGATCGTCCAGTCTTTGTCAACCGTCACATATCGAGCTAGTCCGCAGAATAAATATTTTTTCCGTCACTCGTCGATTCAGAATGCATGGATTCAGGTGTGTATCAACGTACCAGGAAAGATACCTCGATGCTTCTCAAGGATTTCTCCATACATCCATCCGTCTGGAGAGTTGGGAGAGTCAAGGATCGTGATCCGATCACCTCGCGAGAACTTCAGTTCACCCGACGGGGGAAAAAGGGAGCTACTGTAGAAAGGTCTCATAGAGTGCAAACGCGGCGGAAGAGGGAGACTACCTACTCTCGCAGCGCCATGACGATAGCTGAGGCCCTTGGCCTTGGGCCTGTAACTTCTTGATTCCCGGTCCCATTGTCATCATCGTCCGACATGTATTCGTCGTCCGAATCAGGCACTTCCTTCACGTATCGCGCTATATCGTGAACACAAGCATTTCACAAGTCAAAAGTCACATTAAGCGCGTTTTACGGGTGAGGAACACATACCAAGGAAGGTTCCTCGGCGCTTCTCGGTTCTTTCTCCATACGTCCAGCCGATAGGCGTGTTTGGAAAGTCGAGGATCGTGATCTTATCGCCTCTAACAAATTTGAGCTCTTCGTGGTGATACGGAAGGTGCCTGGATAGTTGCAAGTAAGGCAAAGGGTATGCTGCCTAGGGAAGACGACACATACGCTTCGATGGCCGTCGCAGTCACAGGCGACTTGGTATGGGACCTTGTACTCTCGAAATTCTGGGAGTCCTTGACGGCCTCCGCTCCTACTTTATCCTCATCATCCGCAGCCAATGCTGCACGTTCCGTTGTCTTTGTCTCTCCGCCTTTGTCTGTGGATAGAGATGCAGCCTGACATGTAGGCTCCTCTCGGCTTGTGCTGGAGGGTACTAGCTCCGGATCGTCTCTTTCGGCGGAGGCGAGTCCCGAGGCGGTAACCGGAAGAGGTGGTTTAGAAGAGCAGATCGAATCCCCTGGAACGGAATTCGTGGCGCCAACTGGGTCTGAGATTATCACTGAGCGAGGAGTGGGCGACGAAGGCAGGGGAGGGAGGATAGGAGGTTCGGTGACCTAATATGCAGATCGTTCAGGATACGAAAGGTTGTAATATCCTCCAAAAGAATACTCGCCAGAGAAGCCTCGGATGGCGCGGGTGAACCGACAGAAGCGAGAACGCTTGAGACCGAGTCGGCCTCTGTGGTGGATTGAGGACAAGTCGCCGACGAGATGATCGGAGGACTAGGGACTATTCCTAAAT
>WSTX01003045.1:0-10141 GCA_019633405.1 Tulasnella sp. 408 | reverse complement strand
GAATTGGTTGGAAGCCAAAAGGTCACGAAGAAGGTATTTTCCTGTTGCGCCTGTGGCCCCTAGAAGGAGAACGGATTCGGAGGCTGATGGGGCGTCTGGGTGGTTTTGGTTTTCAGTTATTTCGCCCTTCAATCAAGTGGTTCGGCAACCCCGGCTTACTGCTGCTAGCCATAACGTAGTATCGCGAGGGTGTCTTGATATTTGTGAGAGTGTGTCGTATGATAAGTGGTGAGGAATGGGAGCAGGTTATAACGGACATGCAGACCTTTTATGCAGAATCCGGGCTCTCCCGCCTGGACATTGGTTTCTTGTCACCAACGCGGACAAGGTGAACTGAACGGGTCGGGTGATCTCCGCCTCGGCGGGTCGGAGACCGATATTCTTGCCTTTTGTTGATCGAAGAATCCACAAACGAGAACCACGCCAAGACTCCGGGCGCGTCAAGTGGACGGGGTCGAGCCCGATGCCGACTGACGTAATACACTCGGGGTTCCCCGTACGCCTTCCCCTGGCCGTGCATGAGCAAGAGGTGGCTCAGTTTCGCAGAGATTGATCGCGAGTGATATCATTGATTGTTCATGTTTTGTTTTGGGCACTATTCCGGCCGCAAGTACACAATGTGGATACGGTATCGGGGACCGACCCCGTCCAGTGTATACGGGTAGAGAAACCAGAGAGCCACGCGGTGTGGATTTGATTGACTAGGTCGATGACAAATAGCAAAGTAGTGAGAGGCTTACATGGACCATTTCAGCTTGGAAAACCAATTATCTCTAAAGCAAACTAAAACGATGGGATGCGTCCATGAATCAATCGCCACAAACGGAGCGGACCAGGTCCCCACAGCCTCCTTCGGGAAGCGTACCTATTTCTAGGGGACAGATCCACTGGTTTTTCACAGCCTGGAAGGTCTTTGCAGCTTTAGGTTATGTCAACTTCGGGACATTTGTCGATCTTCACCAGGCGCCTCGCTGTTTCCAAACCGACTGTGGAAACCTGTTTGACTTATTGGATAGCTGAATGTAGAAAGGCGGATCTTATCAGCTGTTTCCGCTGCCTGAGCATGCTCTCCTTCCGAAGGTGTCTTATAACAGCGCAGAGCCGACCTAACACCCAAAAGGGCAAGATACTCTAGGGCTCACATGACGCTTAGTCTAAAAGAAGAATCATCTTTCGTAGTCAAGCGACGATGCTCCAATGCAATGCCTGAAGAAACGAAGCGGACCACCTTGGCAGATGTGAGACACGTGCACAATCATCGTCTCCTCAGTTATCCCAAAATTATACAGATTACGCACTCTTAACAGCGGCGATAACCATAATCGACCTTCAAGCTTCCCCAAACCATGCGCCTTGGGCAAGACCAGTTCCTCTAGCCAGGCCGGGCTTTCCGAATCCATGCAAAGAGCATGGAGCTTGAAGTATATTCAGCTGCATGCGAAGGGATTTCAGGTAGTATTGATTTATCAGCTGTGATGTATTAACCATTGTTCATCAGACTGGGCACGCCATTGGCTCTACACGTTTCCGAATAACCTTCGATGAGAGACTCCCCCAAACAACCATTAAACGACGCATATATTCTTTGATTGGCTGCTTACCGGGTTGAAGGGAGATCGTTTGGACTCGATTAGATGACTGTTAGCAGCCGTGGGTGCTTGCTATAGGCCTTCTTCAAATGACTGGAGTGACAAGTTTCGAAAGCCGCTTAAACTTATCGATGACAATATGGTGCGTAGCAAGGTGATTCCTTTATCAACCAGCATAAAGTCGTCCTCGCCTTCTGGAAGGAGCTCGTGGGACGTTGGTAAGTTGCGGCAGCTCAGTCAGCCTTTTTATACTGCGGGATCAGGCTCACAGAATGACAGTATCATACAAAGTAGCAGCCGATGTACAAAGGGAATGAGGGACACTAATGCATTGTGCTCTTACAGACGAAGCTTACTTCCAGAGTCTGGAAAGGCCAAGACTACCCTTGTTTCCAATGACCCAATACGGCGAAACGCCTTCCTTCTTAGGGTCTTCTTTAGCTGCCAGTGCTTCAGGCGCCAGGTTAGCTGACCCTTGAGCAGCGGCCAAGGTGATAGCCTTGGAAAGCTGTTTGATCTATATGGAAGAGTTTGTGAGCCGTAAGCTGCTGAACACGACAAAATGCACTTGCCGGAATAGCAAGGGTCTCCTTGCCAAAAGGCAGAACATCAAGAACTTTCCTGGGGGACAGAGACTTGGTTAGGGCCCTACAGTCCAAAAGGAGTAGGAATAGGTACCCGTAGATGATCTCCACAAGTCGCGGTTCACCGCGCTCCGCCTCCTTCAACAGGCCAGGCCGGAAAACTATGCAATCGGAATACAGAGCCGCGAGACCCTGTTCCGTAAGGCCTTTGCTCCTATGAAACATAGAGCACGTTAAAACATGACTAAACATGGTTCTTGGAAGATTCTACCTGGTGTAGAGGAAGTGGGAGTTGGCATCGGCGCCAACAGACGAAAGGTAAACGACGCGTTGCTTAGGGTCGCCCGTTTTAGCAGCCTTGGCAGCATTGATAACGTATTCACGGTCAATCTTTTCAAATGCTTCAGCACTGCCAGCTTGTGCCTTGGAAGTTCCCAGCTGTTTTCAATGGAATCGTCACCAAGGTCATCACCACATCCCACACCATGGCACCATGCGCGACGAGAGAATGATTACTGACCACGATGACGATCGCATCGACTTTCTCGTCTCTAAGACCGCTTTCCTCTAGCCTCTCAAAGTCGATGGTCTTTTGCGTCAGCTTCTCCTTGCCGGTTGCCTCTTGAAGCGACTCGGTAGGGGTGACACGGCGGCCGGCTTCAACGACTCGAGAGAAATGGTTGGAAGCCAAAAGATCAAGAAGAACTTTTTTCCCTGTTGCGCCCGTTGCGCCGAGGAGGAGAACAGATTCTGAGGCTGGTGGAAGACCCGGGCGATTCATGAGCTTCGTCACGCGTCGAGCGGTTCAGCGCCTCGACTCACTGCTAGTGCTCGCCATGATGTAAGATCGAGAAAGTATCTTGATATTTGTGAAAGAGTGTCGCTTGATGAGAAACGATGGACGACAGCGGGTTGGACCGGGGTATGCAAACCTTTTTGAAGGATCAGGATTCTCCGACCCGAGTGTTGGTTTCTTATCAGAACTGAGCAAGATACAAGCCGCGGGCCTGGGGATCTCGGCGCGTGAGTATTTCGGAGGTTCGAATACCGATGCTCTTGCCTTTTAATGATAGAAGAATCCACAAGCGAGATGCACGCCAAGAAGCCGAAGACGAAGTGGACGAGGTAGCGCTGACGTCGTGATGCCGACTGACGTAATGTACTCACGCTTGTCCGCGTCCGCTTCTCTTGCCCCCCCCCCCCAACCGTGCACCAAAAGCCAGGTTAGCGCAGTCTCGGAGAGATCCAACACATCGTGTCTGATATCAGTGATGGCTCGTGAGTCCTCAGCGGTCATGATTTTGGTTGGAAGTATACTCGGCGACCACGATGCAGGGCCGACCCTGTCCATCGTATATTCGTCCACTAGTAGACGGGGGAACCACGTGGCGTTGAATTTTATTAATTCGGTCGACGACGTAGTAAGGCGAAATAATGAAACGCATACATGAGCCATTTCCGCTTAACAGCAGTGATATCTAAAGGGAACTAAAACGATGTGATGGCATATCATATGTGTGTCACTCACCACATACAAAGCGGACCCGGTTCCCATCGCCTCCTCCAGGAAGCGTACCTATTTATAGCAGACGCATCCACAAGTATTTCGCAGCCTGGAAGCTCTTTGAAGTTTCTTACTTCTCTAAGGTGAGTGGATATTGTCTCCAGTGTCACGCTCTCGCCAAGAAGACGAGCCTGGTAGAACCCCCCGATGTCGTTCCGCTCCACGATTATAAGTCTCCCAGCGGCACCAATAACTTCGTAGCTCAACCCGAGGAGGTTCACGGGATCCGGGGCTCCAAAGAAGATGACTACAGCAGGACCCGGTATGTGAAGCGCTTCATTGGTGAACCAGGTGGCCCCGCCGAAACAGGTCACGTTATTTCTGCCTGGGAAGTACTGCTCCATTGCGCTCGACAACGGAGGAAGCTTGTCCCATCCTAGTGGCCGTGAATTTATGTTTACAGGATTGCGCGGCCAAGGCAAGGGATGAGTTAAGGGGAACGCAGGGTCAGGATGGGGAGGTTGGATCTGTGACCTCGATCAGAATCAAGACGAACTATGCAGTGAATGAAACTCACAAAATCAAGCTCTTGCAGAGGCTCATCGAGAGGAGCAGGATCATATCGAGCGCTCGGGTCGGTGATCCAGATGCGGCCAGAACCCATTGCGACGATGGTGATTCCAGTCGATTCATCAAATGCGATGAAACGGGCAAGATCTTGGAGAGAGTTTGGTATGCTCCACCAGGCTGTGCATAGGTCAAACATCGAAGGGTGATACTCCTCGACCTCGAATCCAATAGGAATGGAAACCCCGTACAGCGCGAGGCCTCGAGTCAACCTCTCGTTGAGGAACACCATTCTCTTACCGGATGCACCCCAACTGGATAGAATGGTTGGATAGGCGGGCGAGTCAAAAGGAACATCAACGAGGTCGAGAGGAGGCGATAATTGGAACGTGAACGGATGATCAGCGGCGTGTTGAGGATGTATGACCTGGAGGGTTCGTGTGTACGACCCTTTGCTTACCGTGCCGAGGTAAATACCATCAATACCCCGGTACGGCAATTCGATCCAGCCACCACATGAGTGATGCAAGAAAGAGGCCTGTAAAACTGAATTGCCTTCGCTATATGTAATTGATTGGAGTGGGTTAATGCACCCCGGGCCTTGAAAAGCGTTCTCCGACTGCAGATGGTCGTTGATGACTCCCGCTGAGTAGATGTCAACTCCTTGGATCCTTGCAACGACAATAATGTCAGACCTCATTCGTATGGCCGCTGCGTGACTGAGCTAGAGTGCCCACTTTCAGATGAGCGCCGAACGTAACAATGCAGAGACCTAACCATTGGATCCCCTTGGCCGTTCTTAAGGATGACAACTTTTCCTGATTGCTGGTCCTGAATTATTGCCCCTCGTTCACTGTAATAGCTTGAGAACGCAGCTAATCCAGCGTAGGCGTCAAGAAGGCCCGAGCACCCTTTCACGTGATGGGATATGCCGGGTTTTAGGAGCGTTTCCAGGACAGTCCCGACATGTGGAAGCGATGTATTTAGATGAAATGTTTTGAAAGATCTTGTTTCGAGTTAGAAAAAAATGCGATCATGGTAAGTGCTCTCTACTTTACCTTGTGGAAAGGACCAATGTATGACAGTCATCGTTGTTCACCACTGCCTTGAATCCATCAATAGCTCCTTCCAATCCATCGACAGCATCTGCCGGTGATCCATCAAATGGACGGCTGAGGTCCCAGAATTCTAGTCGACCACCATCCAGCTGCACAAGCAGCCACCGGGATCGCACCAATTCCACCCAGGTTATAGAGTTCCAAGGGCGCTGTAGACACCGAGAGAGGCGACGCTCTTTATGAGCAGACACTCCGTCCCATCTTGTACTCATTATGGTAGCACGAAGGCAGAGTTCTTCGAGGGCGGTTGAAGGCATGCCTGACAGCGGCCACGCGTAGTCGGGCCATGGAAGGTTTCGGGATATAATATTTATCGTTATTGCAGTGGCCCACACTGGGCGGAGCTTCGATTTGCTGAATAGAGCTCTGCATACCTAGTGATGAAGTTTATGTTAAGATGTCTCTCAGGAGGAGAGGGTTTTGCATGTGCTGTACCTGTCGGAGGACCAGAATGTCTCGAGGCTCCAAGAAACTTACAATAATGATAAATACGTCGTCGTCGATCTCAGGGAAAGTGGATTCCATCCGTGCTGTGATACGGGGAGTGGGTTGGCCAATGGCGAGTTTGAGAGGCTGCGAAGATATTCTTCGGCTTCCAGTTCGAACTGAGAGGTTGAATTTACCCCTTTTCGGCGCTGTTGCCCGACATCCGTGTAAACCCCGTGGTTCGTCTCCTCTGCCAAGGCTCACCCGTCATTGAGGGACAACCAGGACCAATTAAACGTCCTTTGTCGAGATTTCGCCCCGATATCTGAGGCAAGATGCTAGTGACGCGATTGACAATATGAGCCGATGGCGCGATGGAGAAAGCTGGCTTGCCGAAGTTTCGGATCTGCCTAACCGATTTGAAAGCCATTCATCGCGCTGGAGGGACGAAGTTGGGTTATTCCACTATTTTAGACTGTAGCAAAAGCGGGCATACACTGATTTTCACCGGTATGTAATGTCTGGGAAATCGAAAACGCTCTAACATGAAATACTACTCCCCAGCGTTTGGTGACCTCTCATTTGAACTCTTTAATCAATTCCACAATATATGAATGACACATGGTGCTAATTTGAAAGAAATTTTAATGGTACACGAAAATAATCAGGGACCAACATGCCGCGGTCCGTCGGTGGCGACGTCCATCAAGAGGAAGCGGCAGTTCGGAACCACCTGGTCACCACATGCAAGCATTTATCCCCGGATGCTTCCCCCAACACCGACGCCAAGAGCCGTAGTTATTGAGAGGAAAATTATCCACCACCACGCTGGTACCAGGAAGGTCCCTTAGCAATCCCCCTCCTTTGAGGAGTGCTGCCACAAACTCGAACGTGATATTCGCGTCGAGAAGTTTGATGCTGTATAGCGACATATCATCATCCCTTTCCACGGAGAGAAGCCTTCCTCCAACATCAATGACCTCAAAACTATCTCCGGAGCTGAATCTGGTATACGGCGTGCCCACCAGCAAAGCGGTCGCGGGGCCTGGGATGTGTAGCACCTCGTTGACAAACCACTTGACACTTCCAAAGGCTTGGGGGTTGTTCTTGCCGGGGAACCATCGGTAAACTTTTGTTGCCATCGGTGGGAGCAGAGCCTCTAGCAGACGCGAGGGGTGACCTCGTTCGCCCACCCAAGGCTTTCGCGGAATGAACCTCCAGGCCGGGTCGGGATCGGGCGGGTTCTTCTGAAATACGCTCTGAATCAGGACCGGTCCTGTCGTCTAAATGGGGACTTACAAACTCTATCTTCGTCAGCGGGACGTCTTTATCTTTCAGTCCATCCCTACAGAATGGATCCGCAATCCAAATGCGACCTGATCCCAGTGCCACGGCGCACACTCCCGTCACTTCGTCGAAGGCGAGGTAACGAGCGAGGTCCAGACGGGAGTCCGGTATCTCCAAACTGATCACGGTTCTATCGTCCACGTCCATCACAAACGGTTCGTGTCCGAGCCCGATTGGAATGGAAAGCCCGGCGACCCAAAGCTCTCCCACGTCATCAACATGGATCATCCTCCGACCTGTTTCTCCCCACATGCAAAGAACCGTAGGCTCGCCGTCTACGAAAGTTGGCATATCGAACACTTCAAAAGGTGGCGACAACGTAAACCCGTGACCTGCTGCTCCGTCGGAAACGCCAGGGTACAACACTCGGATCGTTCGGGCCGATGTTTTGTCTCTGTCGAGCCCGAGGTATATGGTGTCGGTGCTGTGGTATGGGAGGTCCACGCAATGTAATGGTCTGCGGAGGAGCGTAGCTCGGAGCACGTGCTCGGCTCCTGGAAACGCAATAGATTGGATGGGGAGGACCTGGCTAAGGCTGTTAGGCGCCTGTCCAGAGGATTGGAATGCGCTTCGGACTGCATCCATCGAGTAGATCTCAATTGCTGTCCGTCTCACTACGCCTGAGAAATGGGCTGTGACGCTTGCGCCAACTGCGTAAACGAGCTACCAACATCGAGTTTCTTCAGCATTGGAGACAGGGTAATAGTCTTTTGGGTATACCTTTGGGTCTTCCCTCTCACTCTGGAGTATTGTAATGGCAGCTGACCGTTGGCACTGGGCAATTGCACCATGGTCCGAAGAGCACCGCGAAAACACGGCAAGATCCCCGTCGACATCGAGTAAGCCCGAACAACCCGAGACAGTGTTGAGGAGTTCAAACTGAGGAGATTGGCTAGCTTGTATGACTGTCTGTGGGAGCACAATACGAATGTAATACGTTTTGTAGGACCTGCGTAGTCGTTAGATGCCTCATCCAAACGCTCTAACTGCACACCGTTACCTCACTGATACAGCTATCGTCAAAGATTTATCCGGGGAATGCAACAGCTTGTGCCCGTCCACCATGCTATCTAAGCAGTCAAAGTAACTGACCGGAGAGCATGTGAAGGGACTGCCTATATTCCACAGCTCCAACCTACGGGCGTTCAGTTGGACGATGAGCCACCTCGATCGAAGCATCGCCATCCAGGTGATGCTGTTCCATGGCCTTTGAATCCATCGAAAGAACTTGGAAGAGTAGTTCCCCAGAAGTCCCGTATCCCACTTCGTTTCCATCTGGACTGCCCGAACGCAGAGTTGCTCGAGGGTGGCGGCAGGCACTTCAGACAAGGGCCAGGCGTATGAGGGCCAGGGCAGGCTTTTAGAAACGATGTTCGTCATAACCATGGTCGACCAGACTGAGTGGTCCAAGCATTTCTCCGAGAGGCCCCTGCAAAGCTACCCAGCAGTTTCAGTTGGAACGACTCGCCAACCTCACAACGTAATCCAACCGACCTGGCGCAGAGCAATGATATCTCGGACTTCCAAGTAGCTGACAATCAAGAGAAAAACATCGGTGTCAATGCTGAGGAAAGGCTGACGGGCATTGACCACGCTAGAGCGAGAAGGCAGGATGGGAGGCAGAGGGTAGGGGTTGGTATGCCTTTAGGTCAAGTCGATTAATTGGTGAAGGAACACGGAAGTAAGAACCACATGAGATGAACATACCTGATGGGTGATTTCATGGACTTCATCGCTTGAGAACCGCGGTCTGCAAAGGAACTTCTAGAAGTCATTCACGTGCTCAGTTTGAAGCCGAACATCGCGTTCTATCCAGGCACCATAATTGACGTCATCCCCTTTTCTGGTATTTGCGCTTGAGCAAACTGGTCCATGTCAGAGATCCGGAACTGATACTCAAAGTACTCACTACCTCGAGCTACTAAAGGCAAACTCGAGAGTTGCAGATGGCTAACGCCCGGTTTCGTGGATTCAGTCATGGCTCCAATTGTCGTAGCAACGAGATAGGGACTACGCTTATGACTACTGTCAAATTACCATGAGACGCCAAGATGTGCAGGGCGCAGTGTCGGATGCTTTGTTCACAAGCGGTCGCTCCCAGGGGGGCGGAGAACCACTTAGGGGAGGGGGAACATTCGGCAATAGCGGGTTTAATCTTCGATCGTTGTCTTTCTCGAACTTTTGTTCTGGACCATCCTAAGCTAACGTGCCCTTCCTTCTTGGGAGTGATGCCTGGATTGTGGGTCCACGTTTGTGCTCTTTGGGGCTTACTATTTGTTTGGCTCACACCCTTCTCGCTGCTTAATCCTTTGGTACTGTGACCTAGGTAGCAAGAGACTGGCGTATGTACCTCTGGTTGGTTGGGACCGTTTGGATTGTGATGTAGGCTCTGTAAGCGTGGGTGTAATTTTAAGGTAGCCCTTCTGTCATAGGGGCGGCCGTTTCCAAGAAAGGAAGTCGTGTGAACTGACACCACGTCAAAACAGTTCACACTCACAGCCAGTTACTTAGGAGAGGAACCTCCCCCGTCCGGCCAGCTTCATATGGGTCGAAGTACTTGAAAACCACATACATCAGCCACTCCATTCAGCCCCAGTCCACATATCACGCCCTCACTACTCCTCCTTGACCATGACCAGTGACTCGCTGCCATCATCTTCTCAACCAGTCGCTACAGGAGATGGACTCCCCAGTACAGATGGAACAAGAGCTGCGGCTCTCTTCATTTTAGTTTTAGGGGCAGCGGTCTCGATGACCTTGATGACGGACGTAAGTCATTCAACTTTTCGGCCGTATGGGAGGTCAAGCTTAAAGTCAGTTGACATCTAGTACGTTGAAGGTGACCTTGGATACCAACAACCTTACTTCATCGTGTGAGATATTCAAAGGGACTCGTTTTATACAGGAAAATATGAGCTAAAGCAACCTGATTTCCGATAGATATACTGCGCACTCCTGGTGAGAGTCTGCACCACGGGACAAATCCCTTTCCGACAGTAGCTGACC
>WSTX01003044.1:0-10154 GCA_019633405.1 Tulasnella sp. 408 | reverse complement strand
GCCATTTCCTGTCCTTCTTGTTGGGGCCATGAGGACGGTGAGGAAGAGATGGGCTTGAGGGGCTGGGGCTGCGGAGGGATTGGTGTTGGGTGGATCTGTGGGGAGGGTAAGGGTGCAGCGGTCAAGATTGCAATGTTGGCGGTTCGACGGGGGTGCCTAAGAATAACCATCACCATCACTCGACGCTCTTCGCCATCCACCAATAGAAACACTCCTATCAGCAAGTCAGGGTGCAGAAAGAGCACAGGCCGCAATGGAGAAGAAGTCACACGTAATTAGGATCAATTCAGACTAGGGTCTGAATCGGCTGAAGGACAAGCTTTTGCACAGTGCGGGAGGCAAGGCCATCTCTCAAAGTAGGCGCAGCGTGTTGTGAGCATCGTCTGTTGACTGACGCGATATGACCATCCTTAGATACTGGGAAATCCAATCTCGTGCTCCGAGGATGTTGTCCGCACACCGACCCTCTTAATGTTCGAGACTCAAGTACCCCGATTGGATGGCAGGAGCGGGTGGCAAGCCTTTCGCCTCTTCGCCTTACCCCTCGTATCGCTCTCTAGAAAACCCACCGCTGTCCTCCTCGAGGGTCGTCACTCACCCAACTCCCAACCTCCGTTCGCTAAGTCTGGTTACGGCGAAACCCCACAACGAGTCATCCAACCCTTGACTCTCATTTCTCTCCTCTCTCGTTGTACTATCAGCAACACTCGTTCAAGCCCGGCCGTTCATTCTGCACACCCACCCGGAGCAAGATTCAACGTCCCTTCCACCCACTCTTTCCCTCAATCTACCTCTTCCAACCTGCGCCAGGGAGGCTTCGACGTTCAACTTCTCGTGAACCAGATCCCTCGAGGGTAGCTGTAATCCGACGCACCGGACGTTCGAATGATTCTGGCCTAGCCGGACTGGGCGTCAGTAGAGACAGGGAGTCCGCTGAATCGTAACGTGAAGACGGGGTCTATGGGGTCGGTCGCCGAAACTTGCATGGAGAGCCGGGCGGAATTCGGGATGTCGGAATCAGATCGCCAGCCCGTAAAGTTGGACAGCTCGTTATATAATCAGCTACTCGGCACTCACAAGGAGAATTAGCAGTCCTCAGCTTCGTCACTCCCTTCCTGGCCTCAAGTTTCGCTGCCGGAGTCCAGATACCCTCAACGCGGTCGTTCAGCATCAGCCTCCGCTCCAACCTCTTTCACTCGCTTAGTCCCGAGCTGTTCTATTCCATGACGGGATGTCTTTGTCCTCGTCGTCACCCCTGGCAAAGGACAGACGAGAATTTTTCAGGGAGTCAACCCGGCTGTGGCCAAAGAAATCTCTTACGACCTTCAGTCTGCCACGGAAGAGGCGATGTGAGCAACTCATCGGAGGTGTTGTCTCTCGACAACGTTTCAGTGACCGTTCGCCGAGAACAAGAACTCGTCTACGTGGCTTAGCTTGGATAGGTTCGTGCGGTTCCCTCCCTCACCGCCTACCTGTGCTAATAGGTATCCACCTTTAACTCATCTTGGTTTCTGACCGGCGTCGTTCCCGCCAGCTACGCGGGTATCAACAAGACGTCGACGTTGAACGTTCCCATCCCGTTTCAGAACACCAGCACCTCGACCCCGTTCTTCTTCGCCAACGCAATGATTTGCCATCAACATCTACCCTTACACCTTTGCGTTCTCCGACATGTTCAACGTCACCCTCTCCGACAGCATTCAACCTGGCGAGTCCATCTCCATCTCCATCGACTGGTCAAGATGGAGTTCGAGGAACGGCACCGTCCACTTCAGCCTCGAGGATGCGGCACGTCCCGTCGCGGATACGCTGTATTACGACGGCCCGTCGCATCGGCTGAAGGGCTCTATACCCACCACGATGTCGAGCAAGGCTGCGAACAGATGCATGATGGAGTCTTCGGTGGAGGATGTGGATACGGCAGTTACGTCGCCCAGCCAACTAGACCTCTTTTTGCCCTCCGCACTGTTCAGCAACGGAACGTCAAACTCGTCCAACGGGACCGGCAGGCATGGGCTGTCGAAAGGTGGAATCATCGCTCTCTCCGTGCTCGGTGGTCTCTTGGGCCTGTGGGCCCCTGGTGACTCTCCTCTTATGCTCCCGCTACCGAATCAAAGCGTTATTCAGACGAAGAAAGAAGAAGGACGAAAACGAAGCGAGAAAGCAGGACGGGGACGATATGGACTTTTGTCGACATCATCCGCGCCAGCTCCTCTCGGCAGTACGAGCGCTACGGACCATACATGCAGTCGCGAGATACGACCGCGACCACCATCGTCGGAAGTTTGAGAGGAAAGGTGGACAACGACGAACAGCCGGAGGAGAACAAACCCATCCCTCCGTCTCCGCGGCCCACAGGAGGATCTAGTCCAGGACGTTTAGAGGCCAAGTTTTCTCCCTGTCTTGGGCCGTGTTCCGTCGATCCAAAAGTCAAAGGAGCACGACTTCGACATGGTGGACGTCGACTCGCCCTTGTCACCACCACGGAAGACGCACGCACCCGCAGCAACCCCGAAAGTGATTATCAACGCCGCCATCATTCAGACTCCTCAGCTCGACGCCGACGTTCAGTAGCTCCCTCTCCCAGGTTCGACTGTTCCAGGCAAGACGTTGTCACCGTCTCCAAAGAAGCATCAGACCGAACGCCACGCCGTTGCCGATCCGAACCTTGACCACCTCCCAAGCCACATCAGCGACGATAGCTCCCACTAGCAATGCCACCCGTGTCCCATCAGCTCAGTGGTACCAGGACAAGGAAAAGCCCAAGCGAATGGATTTTCATGCGCGTCTTCCGACCGGGAGCCATCTTAAGAGTTCTCTCCACTCCCTCCCTCGCCTTCCCTCTCAGCGACCAAGCGCCATCTGGAAATCTCCAACCCGTAGCCCCAGCTTACCAACTTAAAATCAGCAGCGTCGCGGCACACAGGACCAGGAGGCACGACCTGTTCAGCTCGTCTTCCGAAATGGATCGCGCGTTTTTCAGCGAGCGGCACGCCTACCCAAGAGCCGCAGCCGAGGTACAGCGCACGTTCTCGTCCTCCCGGTCTTTCCCCCGACACCCTTTCCGCCGAAACGAGCGAGAGCTGGCAGAGCGAGGAGTCGTGGAGGCAGCAGTACGGACACTGGTTGCACCCCGACGATGATGCAGGGCATGAGAGATGGAGAGGGAGAGTTTACGGACGATGAGATCGAGACTGCCTCGCCGCACCGTCAGGCCACGTTGGTTCCGGTTGGAGGGAACGTTGCGCTGCGTCAGCAGTTGGTGTCTTTACTTGGGCTAGACCCTGCTTCTCCCGGGAGGATCGATGAAAGAATGGGGCAACGTCGATGACAGCTAACTGGAGGCCTTGAGCGACAACACTTTACCGCCAAAAGCAGTTCTTCGGATATGGCACACGCGCGTCTCCACTCAATATATTTACATTCCCTTTGTCGGATCGCCATACGTCTTTACCTCTTGTGCCGTGCCGTATGTATTCACTCTTTTCACCACGAGTTTCTGGGCTGAAGCAATCCCACCGTCGCCAAACAATATCCAGCTTCACAAAGCATTCCGCATTGAAAGTGAAAAAGTGGTAGTATACAGATAATCCACGGACCAGCCTCCATCTAATTCTAGAAAGCTGAAAAAACAGTGGACGGACCAGAGCCAATGACAGGACCAGTTGGAGTCTACGCCATGTTCCTCACTTCGAGTATTATAAACACGATAATACCCCTGCTACTTGAAGTATCACACATCTTCTTCGTTCACTGAAATGAGATTTCACGGAATACCGCTTGCTAGATTTCCGACTGACATCTCAGAGCGTTCGCGTAGATTCGAAGTCGCCCAGGTACGGTAGTATCGAGACCGTTTCACCTAGACGAATCAAGTGCCTTGGTAAGGACGGCAAGTTAACGGGTAAATGGGAATAGCAGAACCGACGCACCTCCTCACTGCAGCACGGCCCTTGGTCTCAACCTTTGTTATCGCTTCGCTCTCATCCTACTCATTAGGGCACCGCTCCAACCGTCTTTCCTCAAACGGAAACGACTTCGTGAGTTGATTTTGATTCCCGCGGAGGGGACGTAGAGTCTGCCGACAATCACGCCCTTGAGGTGGTATTATCGACAAGGAAGACAGCCTGAGATTTAGCAATCTAAGGGACAACGTGTGTGAAAGGAACGTACTTTGGTTCTTTATAATCGAACCTGATGCGCAAGCAGTCCGCTACGCAGACTTCCATCTTGGTTCCGATATTGCTCTCTGATGGCATAGAGTACGAGTAGGACCGTGTGGGCCGAACGACGAGCTATCGTACCCCCGCCAAGGAAGCTACGGTATAAGCTCTCAGTCTCGTATTGACATTCACATCAAGGTGTGAAGGGAGTCGGACCTCCGCTGGCCGGTAATGCCCTGTTTACGCTCGTACTGCTTCGAATCCCAGTCCAGCGATTGAGGATTCGCGCTTCTCCTTATACAGCGAGACCTCGAGATAGGAAAGGGGATTCGCGGTGGTTGCCCGGATTATGGAAGAGCCCTGCGAGTGGTTCGTTGACAACAGTTAGTCTGAACATGAGCCATTGCAATATAAGGCCTCACCTCCTGCGTCCGCAAGTTCGACCCGAACCGCGTCATCAACCACCTTCGTTCCACCTCCCAGCCAAACGACGGCATGTGAGATCACATAGCACCGCCGCTTCGAGCCTTCCTCGACTGCATAACCACAGCGACGAAAGATGAAAAGCGATCTGCGAACTTGGCCGGGCCTTCTCTGTTCATCTTGCAGGTGTAGGCATGGCCAATGGTTGTTTAGGATCCCCTGGGCGACTAGGTGGAGTGCTGTCGCGCAAGGTGCGGTCGATGCGATGCTGTCAAGACGACGTTCGTGTGTTTGAAGCTCGATTTCGATCGTGACCGCTGCCTTGGCCTTCGCTTCAGACGAATGTGAAGTTGATGGGTCTTCGCCGGGGTGGCCAGCGAGGTCGTAAGGGTGACGTAGATGGGATGTTTGAGTGTGTACCGGTCAAGTAGGTGGTGGGTTCAGCGACAGTCAGTTGGTGACGTGAAGGAGAGCTCGACATTCGATACCGAGCTGTGGCTGTGCGAGTAGCAGTCCCACCTTAATTACCACTCTGAGCGCTGAATTGGCGGAAGAGATTCGATGATGATGCGGTGCACAGGAACCTGCAGCCACGCACGTTTCTCTCCATTTTGACGGCGTTCCTATTCTCGGGCGGGCGTCCGTGGCCTACTCGCACTACCCGTTACCCCGAAATTCCCGAAAGCGAGTATCCAGAGAAACGGCAGTCCTCCTCTGGCCTTCCGAGATTCGGTCACCAAATTCGAGAAGACTCCAGCTACGTTCGCGGCGCGTTTGTTTAGTGGAGGAGTGGAAAGAGTGCGGTGGTCAAGATTGCAATCTGCCAGCCTCACGAACTGACCGTGCCATCGAGCGCTCGTACACCCCTGCAGCCAGGGCCCGACCACACGAAACGAGCAGATCGGGTAGATGGCGGTTTGACATACGGACGTCCATGGTAAATGCATACATGCCATTACCGTGCCTCCCATTCCGTGGGGCTCGCGATACGAGACGCGGTATTGCTCAAGCTTCCAAATAGAGTTATCCGAACGTTTTCAGTCTCCGTCCGGAACCAAAATCACTTTATCCCCGCCCACCGCAATTCATCCCATCCAAAAGGTAAATGCCTCAGTCGAATAATTCATGCGAGTTTCTCTTCTTTCCAAGAACTTTCGCAAAGTGAGGTATTGTAAACGCCCAAGCCGACGGCGTGTGGCTGATCGTTACCGCAAAAACTCCTCCACGTACCCTGGCTTCTCTGGCTGATGTGCGCAACAAAATGTCCGAGAGGGCTCGCCACGTTGTCGGCTTGGATGACCTACTTCGTTCACTGCCATCCTTCCCGTTCCGCCCAACCTGGCTTGGCGAACGCTAACTAGTCGACGTTATTATTCAACATCAGCTTAGTCAGCATATATTGGAAATTCTATCAATGCGATGAACATGCCAATAACTGGTGATTTTGGGGATTACGGTGATGGGGATACACGCTGTGAGGCCCGTGTTCATGATGACGGCTCATATGTGGCGCACGGCGTGCGCTCTGAGTGACGACCACGAATGACGTGCCCGTGCCCTACAGAGACCATATGCACGGCAAATCAGGATGGAGAAGCAGTCTAACTCCGACCATCGAATTTCAACCGCCTAGCAGGCGCAATACGCCATCCAACTCGCCCCCCTAAGAAAATCGTAGCAAACGTATTGGGTGCTCGATCGCGACTACGATGCCTCTTTTGTCCCAAAATGATCATCATGCGGATCTGTAGCCTCATCTTCACTCTAGATTTTGTTCGAGCCCTAGGGGCCTGGAGTATAGAAAAACCACATACGCCACCGAACTTTCGACGGACATCGAAACCTCACCTCAACCGGTCCGCAATCTCAAGGTTACAAGCCTCGCTCACCCTCCCCTAGCCACTAACAAACGAGACTGTGAGCCATTTCTGCTGTTGCAGCGCTTTCTGGAGTGTATGAAATTTCGATTCGCCGCATAAGTCCTGGAGAGCTTGTTCGCTGGACTGCGAACGAAATTTCGAACCTGAAGTCCAGGAAACCCGCAGTCCAAGCAAATTGTGCCCTTGGTCCCGAGGCAAAACGTGACGAAGTATCCTCCTTAAGTATGGCCGATGAGACGTCCAAATGCCCTTTCAGAACCTCCCTCACCACTCCCCCCCCCTCTCGCATTCAAAAAGCATCACCACGACTCGTGTACAACTTTCGTTCACATCGCTCGTCCAAGAGAAGAACTCAAATCTTAAGCTTACGGCGTGTAATATCTTTTGAATGAATGAAGATACTTTGATGGAAGACAAAAGTCACCACGCCGTCGCCGACGTTGGTGGTCTGGTGGGGTCTGATCCGAGTGGCTCACCGGATGGGGTCGAGCCAAGTCCCAAACTGGTGAGTGTCGTCCGAGCTCCGGGTATTGATTTCGGTCAGCGATTGAGACGACTTGCTCATAGAGGGCCCGAATTGAGAAGCTCGCACACTGGAGAATCGATCCTTCCTCTATCAATATTAGGGAAGGGTCGGAGTCTCATGGAGGACATGCGACTGTTTCACGAGGGTATCTGATAATTAAGGAAATGGATATGAGGGATATAGAAAAGCGAGCGTTGGGGAAAAAACTGGTTGGCAAGGCGAGGGATGACTTCCTGGAGACACATAAGTCGAAACGCTGGGAGGTAAATCATTTCTTCTCCTTTCAACCCAAGTCATTAACCTGCTCCCTGCAGTACGTGGCGGTCAAGAAAATGAGACTGGCCGATGATACGGATTTCGAACGAGTACTCGGGGTAAGAATGCTTCGGCCAATCGCGCAGAGGTTTCGTAAAGTGCTCACATACATCCAGTTGACAATCAGGGAAGCCGAATTCCTGGCGGAGCTCGATCACCCAAACATCGTCAAACTCGAAGGATTTGTGGAAGACCTATCCAAGGGCATCATTTGGCTCGTATTTCCCTGGGCCCAGTACGGTAATTTGAAGGACTTTATTGCTCGAGAAAAGTGGGACATTCCGGAGAAAATCTCGCTGGTAAGATCGATGAGGTCTCTCGTAAACCTAAACCCTGAGACGTTGTGTTCAAGATCAGCGATGTGGTGAATGGATTGGAATACCTGCATACCCGAAGCCCACCACTATGCCATGGCGACCTTAAATCGGTACGTTCTAGCAGTGGGACATAAAAATTCGAGGAACTGACTCCTAAATCCAGCTCAATGTACTGATCTATGAGGAGTCCGATGATTATGGGGGTCGGATGCGGTATGGGGGTCGGATGCGGTATGCGTCCGAGGGCAGGGAAACCTATGCGCGAATTACCGATTTTGGCTCCGCTCGTCGTCTCCCTCAGCGTGACCCCGATACGCAGGTCGAGGAACCGGTAACTCAATTACCGTCAGCACAGCCGCCTAGCGCAGCCTTTTGCGCCTCTACCAAGACCATAACCCTGACTGGGAATCGGTATACACTTCGCTGGGCTGCTCCAGAGCTGCTACTCCAAGATCAACTTAGTCTCTGTAGCGATATCTGGGCACTGGGGTGGATAGCCTATGAGGTAATCCCGCTAAATCCGGGCATGGTCGGCAGTCGAAGCTCACGAGTGCGGTTCGAAATAGGTCATGACAGAGTCCCTCCCATTCGAAGATGTCGCCTCGGAGATAGCTGTTGTCGAATGCATAGTTGAGGGAAAACTGCCATCACTCACGGATAACGACCATCTATCGCTTATTCACGAGCTTTGCTCCCTTATGAATAAGTGTTGGGAGGTTCGGCCCACCCAGAGACCGACGGCTGATTTTTGCCGAATGTCCATGGAAAAAATGGTGAGAGATCACGGCTGTGGAGGAATGGAGCACAATTAACGTTTTGTTGAATAGCCGATGCTTGCTCCGGAAATGATGGAAGACCAAAGAGTCCTCGGCCTCGACCGTTTGCAACAGTTGGGACAGATTTACCAATCTAGGGGTGAACATGCGAGAGTATTTACTCTCTTTGCTGACGCCCTTGACCACGAGACGGAATGGCTCGAACTCGAGGACCAGATACAAGCTCTGCGTGATCTCGCTCAACGGGCTCGGCTTAGAAAAGAGTACAGCGAGACAATCGCAGTCTGTGGTTTGATCTGGAAGATCTATGAGAGGAATGATAAAGAAGACACGGGCGGCGTGGCCGACGCATTCTGGGACCTCGCCGAGCTGCATCGACTCCGAGAAGAGAGTGAGAAAAATGGGGAGCTCCCCTACGAGGGTCAGAAATTCCAGGAACGACAAGGCGTAGCTAAGGCTCTATGTGCCATGGCTGAGACTCATCGGCGCAGAGGCAGTCACGACAGGGCCATACAGCTGAACTCCAACGCCCTAAAAATCAGTAAAGACCTCGGTGATAGAGAAGGCAGAGCGGACGCTCTTTGGGGTCTCGCTGAAGCTCATCGACTTCGAAGCGAGTACGAAGAGGCCATGGCGCTCTATTCCGAAGTCCTGGAAATCAGCACCGGTCTCGACGACAGAAGGAGCAGAGCCGACGCTCTTTGGGGTCTCGCTGAAGCGCATCGACTTCGAAGCGAGTACGAAGAGGCCATGGCGCTCTATTCCGAAGTCCTGGAAATCCGCACCGATCTCGACGACGAAAGAGGCAGAGCCGACGCTCTGTTGACTCTCGCGGATTTGCACCGACGTCGAAGCGAGTACGATGAGGCCATCCGGTATTACTGCGAGTTCTTGAAAAGCTTTGGTTATCTCAGCTTCCGCCGAAACAGAAACCAAGTTCTTTCCGATCTTGCTGATGTGCACCGGCTTCGAAGAAATCGTGATATGGCCATACCGCCATCTGCAAACACCGTGAAATTCAGTATCCTTCTCGGCAACAAAACAGGCATAGTCTCCGTTCTTCAGGACCTCGCTGAAGAGCATCGGCGTCGAAGCGAGTGGGAAGAGGCCATCCAGGTCTACTCTGAAGTCTCGGAAATCTTCACTGATCTCGGTAACAGAGAAGGCAGAGCCGACGCTCTTTGGGGTCTCGGTGATGTGCATCAGCTTCGAAGGAAGTACGAAGAGGCCATCCCTCTCTACTCCGAGGTCCTGGAAATCCGCACCGGTCTCGGCGACAGAGAAGGCAGAGCCGACGCTCTGTGGGGTCTCGCCCATGTGCATCGACTTCGAGGCCAGTACGAAGAGGCCATCCCGCTCTACTCCGAGGTCTTGGAAATCGGCACGGATCTCGACGACAGGAAAGGCAGAGCCTCCGCTCTGTGGGGTCTTGCTGAAGTGCATCGAGCTCGAAGCGAGTACGAGGAGGCTACCCCGCTCTACTCCGAGCTCTTGGAAATCTGCACGGATTTCAACGACAGGAAAGGCATTGCCTCCGCTCTGTGGGGTCTTGCTCAAGTCCATCGACTTCGAAGAGAGTACGGACAGGCTATCCTGCTCTATTACAAAGCTATGAGAATCTGTACCAACATCGGCGACAGACAAGGAACAGCTGCCGCTCTTCTGGGCCTTGCTGATCACCGTTAGCAGATAAGATATCTCATATTTTACGGCGAACATCGTAAAATTATCTGAGATATCTCCGGCCGTTTCGA
>WSTX01003043.1:0-10178 GCA_019633405.1 Tulasnella sp. 408 | reverse complement strand
CCCTAGTACTCCAATTGATTTCACGCCAAGAACAAATTACCGGAGTCTACCTACGATCCGTATATATGCATGCCGTATACGTACGTATCCTTCCCATTGAATCTGTGACCTCAGACATGCAGATCGCGACTCGGCTCAGAGACTATGTTGAGTACTCCCAAGAGTCGCAAGATGAAGAAACGATATTGAGGTGACCTTAGCTCTAAAGCATAGTCGCGAGGGTGACCAGTAAACCCAAGCAAGGCGATGAAAATGTGATGCCTGCCAAGATGGTACTCATTCGTCTTTTGTCTTCGTTCGGTCAAATACGGTATCGGAGAACGCAAGGCGTCAAGGCGTTGACATCGCTTATGGCAGTAGCCGAATACATTTAGTGGCGTAGCACACGTCCGGCGCTCCGTATCAGTCGGTGCGTCACGAGGACTCTTCAGCACCCCTAAATTTACGTGGGAGGGCTACTTCTGGACAAATATGGCAAAATCACGCCCTCCGAGTCCAGCAAGCATACACAAGCTGAAGAGTACCCCAACCGATATAAAGGCCAGAGGTCGAATCCGCACATTTACATTCAGTACTATGTCTCATCTCGACTTCTCTGAGGACGACCTGATCGAAGCCATGTCCTCTAT
Organism: Tulasnella sp. 408; assembly: GCA_019633405.1. Taxonomy (NCBI): domain Eukaryota; kingdom Fungi; phylum Basidiomycota; class Agaricomycetes; order Cantharellales; family Tulasnellaceae; genus Tulasnella; species Tulasnella sp. 408. Next base: position 9,549 of record WSTX01003043.1, on the reverse strand, counting down.
CTCACCCACGGGATCCGACGTCGACTCCCAGAGCCTCGTACCCAAGTCCCCGACCCGTCACCCAACGCCATCACCAACCACCGAATCAATTAACGCAGTGGCCGAAGAAATGGTGGAATTGAGGCACTCAAAGTTTCATTTCTCGCGCTTTGTGACTGTTCAGGTATCTCGCTCTCTCCAGAGTTGTGCGGTAATCTTTATGCTCATTACATCGACAGGTCGAGAGCACCTTGTACCGCGTTCCTCGTCCCTTGATGGAACATTCTGAGACTTACAAAGATCAAATTCCTCCACCCGATTCTGAGGACGCTTTGTACGTGGATGGTATTTCAACTCGGGAGATGGAAGCGTTTCTGGACCTGTCGGATTCACGGTAAATCAGCCGTGTCTGAGCCCGAAATTCCCCACCGCTAAGCTTTTACTCCCGCTCTCCAGATTGGTTACTGGAGATGATCACTTTACCTTTGAACAATGGGCAGGGGCCCTTGCTGTCGCGAATCGACTCGGCGTTTCACAGATCCGCAAGCATGTGATTCACCGATTGCAAAAGGCGCTCAGCAGTTTGGATCCCTTCGACTGCATTGACGCCGCGCTCAAGTACCGGGTGCAAGATTGGCTCTTCCATCCTGTCTTGAGAATCTGCGAACGACAAGAACCTCTGTCGTCAGCTGAGATCCTTCGTCTAGGCTCAGAACGCTCAAGCGCCGTCGGTCGGGTTCGGGAAAAACTTCTTGCGCACAAGAATCACTTGGAGATGACTTGGATTCGCGACCGATGGCCCAGCGTGAAGAGGCGCCCCGGGGGTAGGTCTGTTTCGATATCAGAGCCAAGATGGACAGAGATGTCGGAAACTGTGGTCGTGGCACTCGCCACGGAAGTCAAGCGCTTGATCAAACTTGAGACAATCCTTGCCGGCCCCGAGCTCGAGGTTGTTTCTCCGGGCGCTCGCCCAAGTATTATATCCATTCCCAAGGGCGTGCCCCACCTGAAATACTGGCAAGCGGACTCTAAGACCTTTAAGGTACCTAACTCAATAATCTCTCGAAGATCTCGTCTACTTATCGTCTTCTCTTCAGGTTGGCGGTTATCTCTACCTACTACCAATCGCATATTTCGACCAGCCAGCTCGACTTGAGAACAGTCAGGACGGCTTCTCGGTAGACTCTTGCGACCCCATAATACTTCCTCAGGACATTGAAGCTTCTGATTGGGACGTTCTCTTGGAGATAGTAACGGCGCGGTAAGTCCCTGCGATACCGTAACACCCGCTACGGACGCCTCACTAACCCCGAAACCAACAGTCCCTACGACGAGCTCCTTTTCAGTCTCCCCTTCGCATCGTGGATTACAGGACTCCGCCTTGCACAGCGATTCGACGTTGAAAGTGCACGGCGATACATCTTACGAAGGATCCAATCCGACTTCCCTACTGGAAACCCAATTGACTTATTGGAAGCAGTGAAGATTGGAGGTCCCGCACACTCTGACTGGGTTCAATATCTGTACGGAAAACTATCTCAGCGCAACAGCTCGCTCAACTCGCAAGAGATACGTCGAATCGGCGAGGATGCTACGGCGGAGGTTTTGAAACTGAGGGATAGGTTTTTGCTTACCAAGGGCAATAGTTTGTTTTAAGTCTTTCATCTGTTAAGCCACGCTACGTATTCCCCGAACCGTATGGATGTCGAGCGGTCTTGGCCCCCCGCTTGGATCAGCTCCATACCATAATGGGAAATGTAGCCTCATATTATCGTATCACACTATAAATATGGTGTTTAGGGCCTCCAATCCATTTCCATGTGTTCGGAGATATGGCTTTTCGGATGCACTCGGGCCGATTCTCAGGGCTAGGCCCCATTTCTCATTTATATTAGAGAGACACTTCCAAAGTCTGGGGCTTCCGTACTGATTCATTTGTCTCACTTCCGTGATGTAACTCTGGGATAGTTTCGGGGTCTCAGAAGCGTCAGGATAGTCCGGCATGAGGCGCCTTGAGATATCCGCTTCCCCTAGTGAGACACTCAAGGGGCTCTGGTGGTCTCTGCAGGTCTCAGGAGGATCAGGTGTATACCTTACAGTGGAGATTCAGTGCCAGAACAAAGAGGAATGGGTCCGCATAGGTCACGTGTCGTATGGAATGTCGCATTACTCGTTAGCGCTATCTTCATACCTTATGAGGCAATGAAATCTTCAGCTGCAGACCTAGTCTATTCAAATGAAATGCATTTCCAACCACTGGCCCTCTCCCCCTCGAAGCGACACAAAATGCCCACGTGAATAGATTGTATCCATCATCACGTTATGTCCAGTACTAGGGGTTGCACGGCTGATACAGGGATATCGGTATAGACGGTTCCCACTTCCGTCAAGAGGCGCCAGCCTGGGGAACCTCTGGTAAGCTGTGTGACGCTTTCTTTAGAGAGCAGTAATCGCTGATCCGAGCATGAATGTCTAGAGCGTTTACGGGTTGAGGGAGGCGATATCTCCTATGCCACTGAGCGCATCCCCTCAGCCTCCGCAGTCGGCAATGCGGGTGCAGATGCCTCGTGCTTCGTCGTATGAGATTGGGCATCGGTGGATTTGGATTTGTGGCGGTAGACCCCTTCCAAGCCATACAACGCTTTTCTTTGACCATCACCATCGTCGTTGTTAGCAAAGATGTGTAGTGCTCGCCGGTAGGACGATTCAGCCTCGGCGTATTTGGATCGATGGCGATATACCTCCCCTAAGCCGCATAATGCTTCTGCTTGACCTCCATCATCTTTGATATTAGCGTATATGCGTACTGCTTGCTCGTAAGACGATGTGGCCTTGGTGTATACGGATTTATGGCAGTAGAGCTCTCCCAGGCCATATAAAGTTTTCGCTTGACCCAGCTTGTCGCCGATGCCCGTGTAGAGGTGCAGTGCTAGATGATAAGACAATTTGGCCTCGATGTATTTGGATTGATGGTGGTAGATCTCTCCAAGACCGTACGACGCTTTTGCTCGGCCTCCATCATTGTCAATGCTTGCGCAAATGTGTAGTGCTCTTTGGTAGGACGACTCGGCTTCTGTGTATCTGGATTGACGCTGGTAGACTTTTCCTAAGCCATAAGACGCTTTTGCTCGGCCTCTGCTATCATCGACTTTGGCGTAGATCTCTAGGGCTTTCTGGAAACACGATTCGGCCTCGGTGTATTGGGAGAGACGGTGGTAGATCTCTCCTAGGCCGTACGACGCTGTTGCCTGACCTCCATGATCGCCAATGCTAGCAAACATGTTTAGTGCTTGCTTGTATGATGATTCGGCTTTGGAGTATTTGGACTGATGATAGTAGATTTTTCCTAAGCCGTACGACGCTTTTGCTTGGCCTCCACCATTGCCGATGCTTGCCTGCTTGTCTATTGAGTGTCGGTAAGACGATTCGGCTTGGGCGTACTTGCATTGGCGGCGGTAGACTTCTCCTAGAACGTAGCTCGCATTCGCTCGACCTGCGTCATCACCGAGACGAGCGTAAAGACGTAGTGCTTGCCGGAAAGATGATTCGGCCTCGGTGTACCTGTAGTGATCCTGGTAAATTTCACCCAGGCGGCACAACGCTTTTGCCTGACCCCCACAATCACCGATGCTAATGTAAATGTATAGTGCTCGTCGATAGGAAGATTCCGCTGCGGATTTGGACAGACGGCGATATACCTCTCCCAGGCCGCACAACGCCTTTGCTCGGCCAACATTGTCGTCTGTGCTATCGTAGATGTACAGCGCTCGTCGGTAGGACAATTCGGCATCATAGTGGTTGAATTGATGACGATAGACTTCCCCCAGGTCACACAGCGCTTTGGCTCGGCCATCATCATCGCCCATTCCAGCGTAGATGTCTAGCGCTTGCTTGGATGGCAATTCGGCCTTGTCATACTCAGACTTAAGGCGGTAGACCTCCCCCAGACGACTCAGCGCATTTGCGTGACTCACGTCATTACCGATGCGAGCATAGACGTTGCATGCGCCGGCGTAAAATAACTCAGCCTCGGTATATTTGGATTGACGACAGTAGATCTCACCCAGGCAGTACTGTGAGTTCGCCTGACCAGGTGCGTCGCCGATGCGACTGTTGATCTCCAGCGCTTGGATATAGGATGATTCTGCTTCCTCGTGTTTTGCTTGAGCGCAATATACATCTCCCAGGCCTGAGAATGCGTTGGCTCGCCCCGCATCATCACCAATGCGGGTATATATGCTGTGACCCTGACTCAAGAATTCTTCGGCTTCAAAGAACTTGGATTGAAGAAGGTACACACCGCCCAGGCCTACGAGTGCGTGTGCTCGACCCTGCTCATCCCCAAGGCAGGCATAGATCTCTTGCGCCTCGGTGAAAGAGTCTTCAGCCCTTTTATAGTCCTTCCATCGGGCCTGGTAGATATGACCCAGCCCACACAACGTGCTCGCCCGACCTTGATCATTACCAAAACCATCGTAGATAGCTTTTGCCCGAATGAACGAGCTTTCAGCTTCGGCGAGCTTGTATTGACGATGATAGATGCCTCCCAGCCCTCGCAACGCGTTTCCTTGGCCTATATCATCACCGATGCTAGCATAGGTCTCTTTCGCTCGCGTATAATACCCTTCGGCCTCAGCGTATTTGCCCTGAGCGGTAGAGACATTTCCTAGCCAATACGCGGCTTCTGCGCTTTCATTCTGAACCTCTGGACTGGTAGCAACCTGGAGGACTTGCCGCAAAAGGGGTCCAGCATCGTCGTAGCGAGCACGCCCGTAATGCATGCGGCCCATTTGTAACAGAAGCCGACTGGTTTCAACTTTGGAGTCTGAAAGAGCCCCACCTACTGGGGGAAGTGATGGCTGAGAGACAGACGTATGAGCAATTGTCTAGCACAATGATTGCCAGGCTCACCACCCATTTGACTTCGTCGCAAATCCGGGATATGCTAGGCCTACCTCTAGGGTCCAGTGCCCAACAGTCCGTCATCAAGCTGCAGAGCCTGACGATCTGTGATAGCCTTTCGTCTTCACTAGCGGAAGGGACTTCGCCTCGCACCAACCTTAATGTAATAGCAGCTCCTGAATCAAGCTCGGGAAACGGAAGCTTATCCGTCATGACCTAGAGAACAGCTCGTTGGGACTCAGCTATCCAACCCAGGGATCGAAGGATTTCAAAGCGCTGACCTCCCAACACACCCATCCAGCAGACCAAATATCACTCGGTAAACCCGGATGCTTCCCTTTCACGACCTCTGGAGGAGCCCAGCGAAGTGACCACGCGGGTCCCGTCAGAGTTAGTTGATTCCCAGTTGCAACGACCTGTATCTTGGAGCAGTCTTTCTGAAGGGTCGTGTTGCCATTTCTTCCCTGGTCCCTCTCGTCGCCTGTGACTGTCAACCCCCTGATAGCACGCGCCGAGCCAAAATCTGTAATAATTGCGCGATATGATGAGTTGACGAGAATGTTCAGCTATTGCGTCACTGAGATGAGATACGGGGCCATGTCGGGCATAAGGCTGCAACGCACCGATTTCAGATCCCCGTGGCATATTGGCGGTTGGCGGGTATGAAGATATTTGATACCTTCAAAGGTGTCCTGGATCTGGAATAGTGGGGTCTTGGGTTCTACAAGCCTTCTTGGTGCCAGAAAGTCACTTACTAGCGAAATGCGTTCGGGGATTTCCCACCTTCTCGTTGCAAGGAATTCGCAAAGATTTCCGTTCGATGCCCACGACAAGACTATCCAAGCTTGTCCATTATCAATGTCTTCCACAAATCCAACCAATTGGATAATGTTATCGTGAGATAAATCAGCCATCAATTCTACCTCATGGGTGAACTCCTAGATGCACGAACATAAGCCTCACGGATATGCCTAAGATCTTCTTTCCTCTTACGTTAAAAAGTCGATGCTTATCCATATCATGGTTATTCACAAGCTTTTTTACTGCCACTTGCCTCTTTTGGTTCCAGCTTTTCTGCCGAAATGTCGCCTGTACCACTTCAGCTTTGCCACCTCTTTTCTGCGGCCCCGACGACGAAAATTTGATTGTGCTTGGCTGTATTCGAAAGCTTGATAGCTTGCTAAGCCTGTCCCGCTGCATGCGCCACCATTTTGTTTTTCATCTGAAACATTGGAGAATAAGGGGTGAGACCTACGGCGGAGAGCTTCTTGGGCTTTGTTTCGTCGATGATTACTCGTAAATCGCCTGGGCCTATGTCGAACCACTCGTCTCCTGCAGCTGTCTTATCACTAGAAGGGGTCTGAGGCGGAGATACTGGGGTCCGGGGAGGTTGGTACCAAGACTGTTCAAGGAGATTTGAAGCGACGAGTGACATCTAACAGATCCTTGAAGGGAATGTAGAGTTCGGAGTGGTTTGTGCAAGGTAAGAAGGTTTACCTGACCAAAGTTTACAATCGCCTAGATATAGGTAGGCGTGGGGGAATTTGTCCCGCGCTCCCGCGTTTATTGGCGTTGCGGTGCCGAGGCTTGCTTCGTAGAATTCACAGAGAATGAGAGCAACAGAAAAACAATTGTTGACTATAAAATTCTCGGTTAGTCTCCTCCAAGAGCAAATATAGCTATTGAGCCAGGACCTCGAGTGGGGTGACACCTTGCGCCTTGCTATAGGCGACCACTCATGCCTCTTTTATTCGCCCAAACATGATATACGTAATATGTAGCATTGACAGCGTTGCATTGTGTGACTACGGTAGCTACTGTATCGGTTGGTTAGTTTATTGACTCCGAACGTCCTCATTGGAATTCAGACCGTCGCGGCTTGGCCACGCGGGGGGGGGGGCTGACTGAAAGTTTCGCGCTGGTCTCATTATGACTATACTCCATCATTCCATGTATCTTCCCCCTTTGGAGGTAAATGCTATACTCCCAGTCTTCCATGTTTGTTGTCGACTCTTCGATCCCCATTACTTACATGTCATTATTATTTACCTCTTTAGTTAGCTTGTTCCGTGAGTAAATGTTCCCGTCTGTGGGAGAGGCCAGGGTTCGCTACCAGATCTTAATACTTCTGCTAGTAGCTGTGTGACACTGGCACACGACCCAAAGCGGCGTTTTCTAGACCGAAAACCCCAGCGGAAACTTGCCTTCACTTGTGCCTAACAAAGCAGGTCTAGCGGTATTTTTGCTGGGATCCCGGCAAGATTCCCTCAAGAGAAAACGTTGTTTTGCGCGCTGCGCAATAGATACATGCGGCCGAGCTTGTGCACACTTGGCTAGTACTTGGAGTGAGCATCCCTCCTGTTTGAGTTTACCCAGATAGATGTCTGACAAACCGCAGACACCTCTATCTCCTCCTTGAGCAACGTACCGCTCTACAGCACCGTACTCCCCAACTCGCAACCGCCTCCGTTATAATGTGGGAAAGGGGGTGTAGTTCGGGGGCAAGGGCAAAGCTTTCTACTAGGAAAGGATACCTGGAAAGATTGCTAAATGGTAGACACGTCGCTGTGGAGGAACCCAAACGTCGGGTGGTGTAAGGAAGCCGCCTAGGAAGAGACAAGGCAAGTTGGATTGAGAAAATGGTCTGCCCTCGGCAACTTTGGATAGTTTGATGACCCGCTTTCACCCCTACCCTCTTCTTCCAGTGCTAACGAAACAGCGGTCCGAGAATCGAGATCTGGATTTCGGCACTCGATGTGAGTCCGCCGCTTCCTCAACGGGTAGAGGGGGGCTAGGGACTTTCTCGTCTAGAGAAATTGACAGATAAGAACTTGAGATGGAGGAAACTAGAGCGTCACAGCTTCTCCGAGGAGTTCTCGTGTTGGCTCCACCAACTCCGACCCGAACTAGGAGCCCGAAATTGCTAAAGATTGCAGTATAGACTAGTTACGCCGGTGAAGTAAAAGATCTTCTCGTGTCGCTCCATTCACAGACCGCCTGTCTTCATCTCTTCAACGGCTAGATTGATCATTTGCTTAACTTTGTCGGACCTTGGAACGAAGTCGCACTCAAAAGGCAACGTTCGTCTAAGTTGTCAAGCCAAATTATAGAAAAATTTCCCTATTAGCTTGCCAATACCTCATTCTATCGAGCATAGATCTCGGTAGGTGAGACTCACGAAGACACCCTGAAATTGAACCTCTCCTCGTCGGTTGCCATGTAGCCATCCGCCATCGTCCGACCAGGCTTAGGCTTGATCTCAAACGCCCACAGGACAAAAGCCGCCGAGATCCAAACGCCCTGCATAGCGAGGTCGCGACCAGGGCAGACGCGACGACCGAACCCGAACGCCCAGTCCCATGGACTCAGGACGTCCGGATTGTGAATAAATCGCGATTTCGTCTCGTCCTTGTTAAGGAAGCGTTCGGGCCGGAAGGTGCTTGGGTCGGTGTAGTAATGGGTGTCTCTGCTAATCTGCCTGCATTTCATTGGAATCAAGATCAGGATGGGTGTCTATTTGTCACGAGTTCCCCCCCGGATATCGCCTCACCATGAGTTCTGGATAACAGTTGTTCCCTTTGGAATAAAATACCCTCGGAACTCGTCGTCCACCATGGGTAAGTGAGGGACACCGGTACTAGCAGGAGGATTCCACCGCACGCTCTCCAGGATGGTCGCTTCCAAGAAAGGCATCTTGTCGAAGCCCCTGTCCTCGAGGCTCGGGAATCGGTCCTGGCCGATCAATGCATCTATCTCCGCGCGCGCCCGAGCTTGCTCTTCGGGAAAGAGAGTCATTGCCAGAAGGAAACTTCGGACGACGGACTCTGTCTGTGGTTGAATCCATTCGGTGAGGTCAGGATAGGCGAGGTAGTTCTCTCTTGAAGATTGATACTCACAGTTTCGCCTCCAGCTTTATATAAAGGAGAGTCTTTTAGACCTTATTCCATAGCATCTCAGGGACTCTGAAGGCTTACCTCGGAAAAAGGAAAAACTGACGTTAGTAATCGTTTGCTCTCCTTCGATCAATTCCTCCTCCCCCTTTTCGCCAAGCTGGCTATACAGCTCCTTCAGCATGCCGAGGACGAAAGATGGCTGCATTCCTTCTCCATTGGTCGTCAACTAGAAAATGGCGAGTCAAGATGGGTACCACCCTGAAGCATCACTAAACCTTTCTCCGACTTACGAACTTCTTCTTCACGCTTTGGAACAGGTAGTCCCTCGTCTGATTATATTTTTTGCTCCATTTCAGCGCATCTCGCTTCCACTGAGCGAATGGCATCCAAATTGGTATGTGTTTCACTGTCAAACCCGGAATACGTCAAGAATAACAGCAAAAAAAACATCGTGACACACATACTCCATGGGAATAAATCCACCCAGTATCCCTGGACAGTCTTGAATGTAATTACTGCCATGTCGATTTGCATTTGGACGTAATCGTGTCCGCCGTCTTCGTCGTCCTTGTGTGCGCCGTACGCTATCTCGGTGATCACCTCGGCCATCAACCTGGTACCAAAGGGTTCGGTAACGCGGTTAGAGAGAAAACGTTAAGTGAAATACCTAAAACACTCGAGCTTACTTCTGGTTTTCCAGGAGAAAATCGTCGGGTTTGTCGAGAAGAGTCTTTAGGAATCTGATCGTTTTTCTTATCTCCATAGGTCCATAGTC
>WSTX01003042.1:0-10186 GCA_019633405.1 Tulasnella sp. 408 | reverse complement strand
TCATCGGAGAAATCGGAAGAAGGGATCCACGTCGAGCTTACCTTTCCAGCCTTGGTCATCTGTCTATCAACCCGAGGCGCTCGTGAAGCTTTCCCCGACCTTTTCTTCGGGGACACGGTCTGAGCTTCCGGCAAAAGAGCCTGTGCGACAGGCTGACTGGAAGCGGTCGGGACGAGAGGGAATGGTAGGCAGCCGGCCGTGATCCTTGGGCTACTGGCAACAGACGGCACAGGAGAGAGAAGCGGGGAAGGTAGGGAGTCGGCCAAATGACACAGATCGAATGGGTTATGACGCGCCATGCTAGGTTCATGGATTGGGCGAGGCGGTGATGGAGGCGGTTCGACCATTTGTTCCGGTTGCGATCGGATAACTTCGTTTGGCGGGGCGTTTTGAGATCTTCGGGAACGGTGGCCATTACTGAGGCTAACCGGAGAAAGGCTTCCAAGGCGAGGGGTCTCGTGTAGATTGTTGTGGAAAGCCTGTGATAAGAAATAGGGCGGGGGCGAGAGACTTGCGGTCTACATTAAAATTGGGAAGTCAATGATGCGCTTGAGAGCGAGCATTTCAGAGGCTAGCAGGATCCACCGACCTCGGTGGAACTCGAACTGAGAGACGGCGACGGAGGAACTTCGCTCTGCGAATAACGATTCCATTGCGTTGCGGCTTCATTCGAATCGTGTTGAGTAATATCACCGTGAAGGGGAGAGAAGTTAGAGCACGAATGCCTGGGCAGTGAGCAGGAAGGACCTCGAGGAAGGATCGGCGATGATCCTTGCGAAGAAAGGGGAGAATCGGGGACGCCTGGGACGAAAGGAGATCGGGCGTGGTCGACAGGAGGATGAAAGGGGACGAATGGAGGGTAGGACTGGTAGGCGACCTCCAGGCGGGTGATCTCCTCTAGGAGAGGGCGAATGGATGGTAGGACGACGTTCGACTGTCGACGGCGATGCATCCAGTCCGTCATGATCAGTTCATGGTCGTAAAAAAAAATTGGAAAGCGTCGAGCTTACGGTGAATCCTGTCATTGGATGGAGTGTAATGGACTGAAAGATATGGAAGAACGAGAGCACTGATGGGATGTGAGGCAACTTGTTTCTGTCGAGACCAACGTCGTCTCGTGAAGACGGCTTAAAATATAGCAAAAGACGAGACACTGCAGGGCGAAGGGCACAGATCGAGAGGATGGAGGAAAGACGACAATGGAAACGACTGAGGGAGTTGGTGGGGGGAGGCGCCAACAAGAAGGCATGACTGCCATGAAAAAACACACACAACCCCCGCTCCATTGGCGGATCAAGTCCTCAGGGAGCCACGTTCTCCGAGCGCTTTTCGAGACAATACCGCACATCTGATCGGAGGGAGTTCGCGTGAGGAATAATTCATTCGGTGTACCAACCGGCGAATAAGTGAAAAAATGGGGAAGTAAAGGGTGAGGCCCCGAAGGAGGTGGGGTTCCGGGGGGGGGGGGTCCAAACAGTTCAACCTCGTCTCAAGAGAATGTTTCGCGCATACGAGGAGTCGAAGGTTGGCAAGTGAGCTGGGGTTGTTTTGGTCCGCAAGGATGTCGTTGGGAACCTCAGAGCGATGCTGAAACGCCTTTTGTCCCAGCTTTGGCCTACTCGACTCACCCCCCCACCGCCAGCGACGTCTTTGACCTCGCTTACGTCTGCGAATACCTGTGCAACAGAGCTCAACGAGATTATAGGCCAGGTGTCCAAGGTGTCAGCGTCGCTTCCCTTCGGCGGCGTTCGGTTCGTTGTCCCGGGAAACGCTATTCGACAATGGACTGGGATCCAGATTCTCCAAGACGTAAATATCACACCCAATCTTCAACAGTTCCAAGGCTCTGCGGTAGGTGCCTGGTATGCAAGTGAAGTGGGGTTCTAGATTGACGCTGTCTGGTCCGAGTTTTCTGATACTCCTTTCAGTCAAAATCCGGATAGGCGAGGAATCTTCATCAACATAGTACACCAAAGTTGAACACAAGTCTTCGACAGCAATTCGCGGACTTCAATGGACGAACGCAGCTGCAGCATACATCAGCAACAAGACATCGCCGCGACCAGCAGGAGGTCTCGACTCTCCAACACCGTGTCCACCTGCCGGAAATGCAATAAATGTTCTCCCTAGACACAGGTGACAATGCTCCTCTCCAGGAGCGGAGCGCATTCTATTACTGCTCTTTACCACTCGGGGAAACTGGGGCTAGGGCTTTCGAGCCAAGCGCTATGGAGCTCTAGAGCCAGCAGGGCCAGCCGGAATAGCGGCCTGCCTTTCGGGTCAGCCTATTTCGGCTACTGAGTGTCCAGAGAAGCTTCCAGACGTATCCGGCCAGTGATCCTGGGTTATAACTCTGCTTCGGGGTCGAGGATGCTTCATTTGCAACCGGAACTTCCCAGTCTCTTCCCCGATTCGCGTCCGAAGCTCAACTTGTATTCTGCCTCAGCATCAAAAACTTCAAACGTCGTGCCTCCTCGTACTGGAAAATGTCTTCTTCCGAACGCAGTTCATGACTGAGTGGATGGTTGGAGTTTCTTCATGATGTCCTCTACCTCAGAAACAGAAGTCCTCGAGGGAAAGAATGAGGAGCGCAAGACTTCGTCCAAGGCTTGAAGGAGGCATGAGTCTGACACCATCGCCTCTGACTCCCAAGACACGCTTCAATCGCCCATCGCCACTTCCGACCCACGAATTCGCCGAAATGTTTGGAAAGACTGCCTCAAAATGAGTGAACTCCCGTTCTTCAAGGTCAAGAGGGTACCCAAAATCGCTTGATGAACGTTCGGTACTCTTTCGCATGTCGCCGTCGTGCCGAGCCGACGGGCTGTCTATCGGGCCTGGGTTGTCTCTGCTGGGCTTCAGTCCGAGGAACGGGGAGGGAATTACTTCGTGGATAATGCCATCTCCCTCCTACTTGTATCGTCGAGTGTGGCGAGCGAACAGGGCTGGTCTTGCTGTTGTTGAGGCGTATAGAGCTGCGTGGGTGGTTCGTTCGGTTTGGTGCTGGCCTGAAAGGGAACACGAGGACAATCTGGGACTTCCGAATCTCGTTTGACCTTGGACTGCAAGATCTCTGGCCCGAACCCCACCTCACTCACTCTCAGCAACAACAAGTACTGTCAGTGCATCTTCAACCAAGCAGCGAGCCCGAACAGCAATACCTTACCAGCGCTGCCGTATTCGCGGAGCAAATCGTTGGCCACCTCCACACACCGTTTCTTCGTACGCGTGCACAGCTGGTATGAAGCTTCCTTGTGTCCCCTTTCCAGTATTAGACACCTTCATAGTCCATGGCAATGATCTTTATATACGCCCAGCTCGCTTTGCTTCATACTGGCCGTCTTGCCGCTTGGTGTAGGTTCGTTCATTAGAGCATCCCACCGTTTTACGGTCCATAGCGCCACGACCGAGCACTTTCGGGTATGTTGACCGAGACGAAAGCACTTGTATCGGCTCCCCGTGAGAAGTCTCACCGCCCAGGTATGTGATGATCGATTCGGTTGGTCATTGAATTGCGGTTTGTTGACGCAATCCAGCCGATCGCCGCATACCACCTATTTGACCCACCAAGTGTAAGAATTGTAACACCCACTTCGACTAGCGGTCCCCTAAGTATCGTTCGACTTTTTCGCGACGCCGCACGTAAATTCTACATCCCACTTGAAAGAGCAGCCCCTAATGGCCCGGTGCCTGCGGCAGTGCCCAGTGGGGCAAAACACAGTCGAGCCATATATAAGTGCGTCTTGACGAAGCATGTCGAACGGGCCGGGTGTAGGCACAAGCACCTGCTCGATCAGTCTCGCAGCTACGGGTCGTTTGTCAAGTATTCGCGCAGGAGGAGTAGACCTCAATCACTTTTATACGACTAGAGTCTCACATATACGCGAAGATCAAAATAGACGGGATAGGTCAAGAATTCCTCTACCACTCCTAAAGACAACGACTTCCGGCTCTGGATCCGAGCCACTTGGAGGGAACACTCCTGATCTTCATGAATAGGAACGCCTTCGACTTGGACCTCACTTCCTCACCGAAAAAGGCCTCTAATTTACTTTATGCGTTTAATGTCTCACACCTGTTTGTGCCACAACCGTTATGCCAAGAAGTTTAGTGGGACGACAACGTTCCTGAAGTTCCATTCCAACTTTCACAGTACTGCATTTAGTTCGCACTGGGTGAAGACACGTCGCTCGAGAAACAGAAACAAATGGAAACCGAGACCACGCCAAACAGAGCTATCTCGCTTTACTCCTTCAACGATCAACTACTCGAACGCCCTGCTCACCTAAACGTCCCCGGTTCAAAGGGGCATCCCCTAAATTCTCCAACCCGGGACAAGAAGCACTCGATGGCGTTCCTCTGCCTCCGTAACGAAGCGAAGACGCCGCGGTTGGGGTTTGATGAGGGACGCGCGGAGCTTGTGCCCAAGAGCGAGAGGATCGGGGGAGCGGCCTGTACTCCGCGTCCTTGTCTCTGAGACGATATTGAACGCGGGTGAAGAGCGAGGGGAGGGCTGTCAAGTCGAGGATGAGCGGCGAGACAAGATCTCGCATTCGTTGAAGGTGTTGTTCTGGAAAAGTAATTCTTCCCCGTCAGTTCAAGGTTTCCGCAAAAAAGAAAACAAGTGGAAGGTCTTACCTCCCTCCCACTCGCTATCAGCTCGTGCTCGTCGAAAGCCCTCTTGGAAGTCCCACAGCAGAAGCGTACTTGATGATGTGGTTTGGATGATCTTTTTCCTCGGGAGCCTTCTTGACGTTAACAGTAACTATTTGGCGGGAGGATTGAGCAGACACGGGTCGGTGTCAACCATGTCGCCCAACGACGCTGTTGTTGCCGATTAATAGCCTCCTTCCTGTGGAGTCACAACAAAGAAAAAGTAAAGTCCAGCAACGCTCAAGTTGCTTGGATAGCCACAGACCTCCTCAACGACTTGACGATTCACTTTGCTTGTCGTCATAGTGGTCCCGCAGGAAAGAGTAACGTTGAGCCACTCCGAGTAGCCCAAGTCGAGGTCCACTTCCCTCCCGTAATTCAGCGCATAAAGCTCACTTGTCGATCGTGGACAGGACACCGGGGGGGTTAGCAGTTATTCAGCTTTCGTCAGGCAACAGGCAACTCGCTCTGGCGCTAAAACGTCCCTCACCGATGCGACCGTTTTCATAGCACAGAGGACATCTCAAGTGGCAATGATGTATCCACCATGACTTCAATGTTTTCTGAGCGCTGTAACGAGAGTAAATGAACGCGACTTGGGCGCGACTTGGGCAGTTGGCGGGTGGTCTGAAGTAAAATCAGGGGTACGCGCTTGTCGCTGCTTGTTGTTTCGCTTGAGCTTTCAATATCGACCGCTCTTGGGCCATTCAACAGCAACCAACCCCCTTTCGCATGCCCAAGAGGATCTGCTGACCGATACCGCGTACGAATAATATTGGCAGAGGCTTGCTACATGCGGTTTCGATTAAAGGTGAATGTAAGTCCCCTCGTTCGGCTTGACAGGTCTTCTCATAAACAAGCGCCGATCCGTTCTTGCTGCAGGATTAAAATCTAACTTCGGAAGCGGGACGAGGATACAGGCACCTGAAGCTCAAAGGGTACGTGAAAGGTGGCCATGCAATGCCTTCGCCGCAACAGAGATTCTGACCCATGTCTGCAGGCCATCGACGCGCCGATTGTCAAGCTGTCCTGGCGGACCCCGAACACGGCCCTCCTACCGCACCTTACTCTTTGACCGGAGGGTTTAAATATGTGAAGAGAGAAAACACAGACCCAAAGCTTCATTCGCCCTACCCTGGCCGTCACCTCCCCAATTAACAGGGAAACGAACGGCCTGGAGTTGTAACTGGTCCGATGGTAGAAAAGGCGAGATACCCACCTATCTTGTCTCAAACCTCTCTTCCAGAATCGGTCCCCTGACTCGGCTTTTGGCCAAATGAGTACGACGAACGAAAGAAACATAAACAGGCAAACAAGAGTAGCGACGCTTTATAGATACAAAATGACACAGAAAACTACCAGATCATCCCAATTCCCAGTCCCGCTGACCGAGGGCAGAACATACGTTGCTCTCGAAGATCGTAAAGGTCATAATTCCAGTCAACCCGCCGATTGAAATGAACGTAGAGCTGATTGATTCCCACATCGGCGTTGCGGGCAATAAACTCGGACCTTTTCCTGTCCTTTTGAAGGTCCTCTGCAAACTCAACAATCTCGTCCAAGTCGCTGGCTGTAAGGAGCTTGTCGCGATTGCGATCTTCGAAGGCGAGCCGTTCACCCTTGATACCCGACTCTATCCCATTGATTGTGAAGTCAACTCTCCTTTCCAAGGGAGCCCAGAGTCGACAACTTGAAATGAATATGCTGCGCTTGTCTGTAAGATCCAACTGGGTGCCATATGTTCTCTTCCATGCCCATAGGAGGATTCTTATAATGGATGATTCTAACAGTAGACGCTGAGCAAGATCCTGACTTAGTGTCTGGACCCGGTCCAGCGCCCGATCCAGTGCTCGGCCCAGCGCTCCGTCCAGCGCCCCGTCCGGCACCCCTTTCAACACACGCCCCAGAGCCCGGTCCAATGCACGCTCCAGCGCCAGCTCCAGTGCACGTTCCAGAGCCGAGTCCAACGCCCGTGCCCTTGACAGTGCCAACTTCAATGCCCCTACCCCGGCGAGCTCCTGTGCTAGCACCCGCCCCAGCACCTGCCCCAACGCCCGCCCAACCTCCTCCGCCACTTCCTCCGTCAGCTCTCCCGTCAATTCCCGCGCCAGCTCTGGTGCCAGTTCTCCTATCAGCTCCCCCTCCACTTTCCTTTGCAGCTCCCCCACGAGCGCCCGCGCCCGTCCCTGCCCCGCCTCTTGCTCCCACAACTTCTGCGCCCCATCCCGCATCCACACCGTCACCCGCTCCCGTACCCGGCCCAGCACCGGCTCGAATACCCGTTCCTCCCACATCCGCCGGCGCTTCCGTGCGAGCGCCAAAGCCAGTGCCAAGACACGTGCCTGGGCCAACGCTTGCGTGTCCTGGGCAACAACTTCGATGTGGTGAGAGTTTCATGGTCATCTAACATAATGTGGACAACAGCTTCAATAACATCGCTATTTCGAAGTTGTGCTGCTTGTGCTTCTTGAGAAATGGGTATGTCATCCGGGCGAGCAGTTTTGCCAATGAAAGTGTGAAATGCGAGCACAGCTTCGATAGAGAGTGTGACCGATTCCGAGCTGCATTCCCCCCCGGTTGATGATATCAAGGGGTCGATATATGATAGAATCAAATCTGCAACACCATCTATCGCTATAGTCAGCCCATCCCGCGAAATTTGAGTAGAGAGTTCCATAGCTCTTTGCAAACATGCGGTGTAACCCTGCACCATCCGGAGTTCGGACTGCGGGTTCCCCCGGACTGAGGACAAAGCTCTGTCGCCACAAGTTACTGCCTTTGATAAATGGTCGGCAAGAGCAGCCCTATAAACCAAAGATGTAAGCCAAGTATGCGCTATGCAGCGCTGATCTGTATTCGACTGACTTATCGTCTACTCCGTACACAAGCTCCCTAAATGCGGCGGATCGATTGAAGGAGCTCCACTCAGGGTTAACATTGCAAAACATCCTAGCCGACAGGCCTAGAAGAACATCGACCAGCTGGGGTGTGTTTCCGATCAAGACGGACCGTGATAGCACAGTCAATTTATATCCCGGGATGATCAAGCCCCGGCTTACGATCGCGAGCAGAAAGGCAATATGAAGCATTATCTCCCTATCCTCGAACCTGTAAAGCAAGTAGCTGGTCGAGACAAATTCCAATGCGCGCAAAAAACTCCCCCCAAAACTTCTTGACTGGTATAATGGATGATTGGTGAGATCTTCTCGTCTCACTGCATCTTTCGAGGGTTGGAGTGAGACGCGACATAACACTAATCCTAAAAGCTCCGCTGTCTCCTGGTTACTTTCAGTTGGTCGAGAATACCAGATGTCAAATGCTTCGTGAGTCAAGAAAATAAGACGGCGCCGAGTCTCCGAGGCCTCAAATGCGAAAAAATGCGCGGTTCTATCGAGAGTGCATATGAATTGAGCTGCAGCTATTTGGTCTCCGTGACTGGAGGTTGCCCCAAGTAGCCAGCCAGCCGCCTGCGCAATCACTACCTGCTCGGGATTAGTGACTTCTCCGGCCGTAGTTGTAAGGTGCATAATAGGCACTGATTCAACAATTGCGGGTCCAATACTCGGATAGTGGTGCAAGGTGTCGGAAATCTTTCGAACAAGCTTTCTCGGCCTGCGAACCACGACCTCAGCAACTGTCTGAAATAGATCTCGCCACCAATGAGGAGAGAATAATAGCCCGGTACGTTTCAGCGCACGGGATGCGGCAGATTGATATGGGCATAGGGGAGAGGTGGCGCCAGCGACGATGGCGGCACCGCACAAGATGGCCCCACCACCCGAAAATGCAATTACAACACCTGCGACCGCTCCGTTGACGGGAATCAGGAACAGGTAAAGACCCGCAAAAAATAGGGTCACAGATAAGAGGAGGAGGTTGGGGAGAAATTGGATAACTGATTCTAGGTGCCATCGCTGGACTCCGTTGAGCTTCCGTTGGCGAAATTGACCCTGTTCCTCCAATGGTCCCGTTTGACCGGTTCTGTCGAAGCTTTGCAGCCATTCTTTTGCCATCATCGCACCTACCGCAGCAAGCAAGCTGCAGCTCAGACCGGCGTAGAGTAAACAATTGGCAATGGTGGAATTGAAAGAGGGAATAAATGAAGGGGAGAGGTCGGCGGGGAGAAGGGTATTGTTGTCCGCCCTCGTGACCAGGAGGCGAAGCAATGCATTGGTTTCAGTCAACGGATTCGGCGAAAGGTCTGGCATCGTGAGCGAGATGAATGCTGTGTTAATTGCTGAAAATAAAGCGGCCTGCGTTCCGAGGTGCGGTTAGCTTCGAAACTCCTTGATCTCATAAGCGACAAGGACCGGGTGAGTGGGCTCACAAAGATCAATAGCACATCAAGGTTCTCTCTGAGATTGTAGGTCATCGTCTTATCGTGGATGTCGGCTTGGCGATCGTAACGTTTCCAGAACTCGCTTCTCTTCTCCAACAATGGAAGACCCATGAGGGCTATTGGATCGTCGTTGAAGCCCTCGCGGTTGAGCCGCTGGGATTGTGGTTCTTCCATTTCTTCGTATTATCTCGGTGTGGGCGCGTTCGTTCGAGAGCTGAATGGAATGATCCTTCCACCACTTCCGTGAGATCTACTCTCGAGGCGCGCAGAAGGTGTGATGCGGGCATGTCAAGCCACATTGGGAAGCCACCTTCTCGCCCTCGGAGTCACTTGCGGGAGCCGGGAGATTCGTGGAAGAACCACATTCGTTCTTCTCGCCCAAAACTATAACCCACATAGATCGTTCTAATACGACTGATACGGTGTACCGCAGTGATTCTCTCAGCGCTTTCAGGGGTCGTGATCAGAGGCCTGGACCGGCTCTTTTCCAGATTTGTAGCTCTTCAATCCGCCCAAAGTACCTTAGACATAAACTCAGTGATCTTAACGAAGCTCACAACGCTTCCACAAGTGCGCTTTGCTATGACAGATATGTCCTCATGCGACGCGGTGGTTGTTGTGGCCCCAGGGGATGGCGTTTTCCCAGGCACACCAATCTCGTTCGAAATTTCAAGTTAGGCCAAAAATCGACCCCCAGCTCAAAAACATTAACTGCAGCTTAATTTCGACCGACCACTCTGCACACCTCCCCTCTCCTCCTCCCCCTCCCCCCTCTTCATTCTTAGCTGGCACATTCGCCTTTTATTACCATGAGCGTCTGTGCACGTCTAAGAACGCCGGCCTCGCGCCTGGCCCTTTCAGCATCCACCTCCGCTCGCGTCGCGTTCACCCGTCAGGGCATTGCAGGTCAGTCTACAGTTACTTTTTTCACCACAGCGTTTTTAGCTCACTCTCCCGTTGTTTACTAGCGCTCCGAGCAGCCAGCACTACAGTCCGATCAGCATCGTCTTCTGTCGCCCGTGCTCCCCGTCCCGTTGAGCCTCTCAACGCTGAAGAGGAAGAGGCCCTTGAGGCAGACGAAGCAATCGACGCCTCCGAGGCACCCATCCCTTTCAGCAAAATCAAGCATGCCATTCATCCGGACACCTACACCGCTCTCACCAAAGAGCCTTTCAAGTACCACAACATGTCCCC
>WSTX01003041.1:0-10210 GCA_019633405.1 Tulasnella sp. 408 | reverse complement strand
GTGTGCTTGGCGTTCGATTCCAACATCCTCGTCTCGGGAAGCGTCGACAAGACCGTCAAGGTGTGGAACTTCCGGACTGGAGACTGCTTCACGTTGCGCGGACACGTCGATTGGGTCAACAGCGTCAGGATTTGGGATCGGTTCGCTGGGATCCCCACGTCGACCACCGATACCATGGACTTGGAAGGTGTCGGCACGCCCTCTCAGCCTCCGGCTTTGGACCCTGGCAAAATGATCTTCAGCGCTTCGGACGACGGCACCATTCGTCTGTGGGACTTGTCGACTCGAGCGTGCGTGAGGCAGTTCGAAGGTCACGTTGGGCAAGTCCAGAGCATCCAGGTCATCATGGCCGACGAGGTCGAAGAGACCGCCGCAGCCCAGGACCAGGAGCCGGAAGTAGAAGCCGACGACAGCACGGGCGAGGCGAGCGAGAACCCCACTCCTCCGACTCGGTTGACTCCAGCTCTCGTCGACACCAAGCCCCTCTTGATCTCGGGATCTTTGGACAACACGATCCGTGTTTGGGACGTCGAGTCCGGTAAAAAACGGATGACGCTCTTCGGGCACATCGAAGGCGTCTGGGCGATCGCCAGCGATAAGTTGAGGTTGGTCTCTGCGAGTCACGACAAGACCATCAAGGTGAGAGCATGATTTTTGGTTATTTCGTTGACGTGAAATGGCCGATATTGACCCCCTTTCTTATCCTTGCTCTAGATCTGGAATCGCTACGAGGGCAGATGTACTGCGACTCTCGTCGGACATCGAGGCGCGGTGACGTGTCTTGCTCTCGGAGACGATAAAATCGTGTCCGGCAGCGACGACGGCGACGTCAGAATTTGGAGCTTTGGAGGCTGAGGTCCCCGCCTATTCACCCACCCCCAGTCGACATCTTGGAGATCATCATATAGAACGAGTCATTTATGACTCATATCCCCTCAAACTTGGTCCGCCTCGGCCACACTTTACATTGCTACTATGTCTCCTAATTTTCTCGTCGTTTTGCGATGGCTTTCTGTATGACACTGTTGGCTTTTTGCTCGTTTATGTTGTAGTATACTTATTCAGAATACAGATAAGCTTCTTATTGTACACGGCTCGTTTCCGATGACGCTCGTAGCTTGGTTGGCGCTAATGAAATTTCACGAGGCAGAAAGCGTAAGGCGATCTCGATTTGGGATTTCTAAACCGGAAAGGCAACAGCCACCGTTTCTCCGAAGTGCCCCACACCTGGAGATCGGTACGTATTACCTCAAGCACAGCCCTTGCGGATGAGCGCTCCACGGTTATGAGACAATATGGCCTGGCGAATGCGTGGTTTCCCCCCGCAAATTTCAATTTTGGGACAAGCCATCGAACGGTGAAATCCAAGTTTACCATTTCCGGCGAGAGTTGTCAGCTTCTCAATCGAAGTCGGCTTTGACAAATTCATGACGACAGAGAAGCAGGAGCTGGCGAACGAGCGGGATTAGTTAGTGTGACCTCTTTCGGCTAGTCTGGATTCCCGTTCATTTGCTGATCAAAGGAGACCCTCGTCCCAGATCTTCTGTTATGCGGTGGACACCGCCGGATTTAGGCAGTGTTAGCCTGGAAGAGAGAACGTTCCGAAAGTTCAGCCTCCTGCAAGATATGGGGACAGCGTCCCGGGCGGAAATTACCTCAATCCAGTTTGTCTCCTCCCCCGAAAACGCGCGTAAGTCCCCAGTCAAAGGCCCGCCTGGTAAAAGATGTCAAGCTTATACAGTGGCTTGACAAGACATTAGTGGTAGTTAACCGCCCAACTTGAAATCGCTGCCAGGACAGACGCACCGCGAGTCTCGGGCGGTGGACATTTGGTGGCGCAGCTGGTCGGGAACTATCAGGTCTCTCCCAAAACCAACGACGGCTACGTCAGAATTCTAGGTCTGGTAGCCAAGGCGCCATTGCATCGGTTAGTCTTGCTTGGCACCCCAGAACACAATGAGAGCATGCATGCGGATAATTGTTTTTCCTTTCCCTGCCTTTCAAAACCTTGTGTGATCCGCTCGCATCCAATGCCGTCGACGGCGATTTAGGCCCAAATGTCCAACGGTGGATACAATAACGAGAGTCCGAATTTCCGAACGCTGTCTTCAATTTCTTATCTTTGCTGGCAGTGTTCTGAAATGTCGGCGCGCTGTTTGAATTACATCCAGTTTCACGGTTCTATATCAGGCGCTAAAGAGTGGCATGAAACCAAATACTAATTTATTGTACAACAGACACAAAAATAGACAGAGACCGAACACAGAGCATAAGATCCAACGTTACCTTAGCCCTGTCAATGTTAGAATAACCCTACCTCCCCGAAGGCCACCCCAACGTTTAGAGCGGCCAGCGGTAGTCGAAGGATACGTTGGTGTTGCTCAGATCATGGAACCCGCGCTCGCCGATTTAATGGGGAAAGTAGAGATGCGACTAAGAGCTTGCTACTTGAAAGATCCATGTGTATGGACTGCACTCACTCGACTCCCCGTTGAGCTTCTGTCGTTGCAGCTGAGGGTCCGCAATGAATCCGGAGAGTGTCGCTGAGGTGGACGGAGGCCGACCCGACCAACAACGAAGCTTGTCGTATCTTCGTGCCAGCTATCCGTTAGTTAAGATTTCGTTGATGCATATATACCTTCCAACTGTTACTGCTATTCGGTAGGAGGTAGCGGGGGATGGGTGAGTACCGAGAGAGGTAACGGTCGAGGTCGTGAAGTGTGGTAAAGGGACGATCAAAACAAAGACGAAGTTTATGCACGTGCTTGCTTGTTTGTCCTCAATCCTGCGCTCAACACTGGGAGGTGGAATGCACGTGAGGGAGTTTTACATCTTAGTGACAGCTAGGCTCACGGGGGGATGCAAATATAGCGACCAGATTTCCTTCACTTCCAGCCGAAGTGCGAGTTCATCTATCCCTCCGGCAGCCAGGTTCATGAACATATTCAGTATGTTACAAGTGCAGGACATCGCAGATTTTGAGGTAAAACGCCGTGATGACGATGTTCCTGGGATACGTGCACAAATATTTAATCTGTCGATCATCTTAGCTACTTTTTTTCCCCGAATCCGAATCTGAACATCCTCGCTTCAGTGCCAATTAAATCTGCTTGCTTGCAGGTAATAAAAGGAGATCCAACCAACTCTAGGTGCGCCACACCTCCACCTTAGGACCTCCGAATGCTCCCAAGCACTGTTGTCCTGTTTCAATGTCTTGACGTTTCTGATTAGCGCAGGTCACCCGGATCGCCCACCCCGGGCACAAGTCGTGCTTCGTGCCCCGGAGGGTCCCTGGCTAAACCTCCTCCGAGCCCTGCGGAAGCGATCTTAATCTTTCGACTATCCCCGATTTGGCAGGCGAACAAGCTGAAACACGAGGATAGTGTGAACAGAGCTCGGCCGGGGAATCCCTTCGCTGCCAGATTGGGCTTAGCATCACCTATTTCAATCCGCTTAGCGCCACAACCTTCCTCCAGGCCATGCAGGAGGCGGAAAATGCTGAAATGGCACACATGAGCTCCAACTGTTATTCGCGATTTCCCCGAGAAGAAAACGTATTGTTCTTTTCATGCAGGGCTTTAAACTGACGTGTTCATGGAAACAAACCATTTCATACATGAACGCCATCGTCTCCGCCTCGCTCAACTTGCAATATACTTCGTGCCTCTTATTCCTCCCTGGCCGCTCCATGCCTTCCATCGCCTCTCTCCCACTTTCGATGTCGCCCAGCAACAGCATATCACGGGCAACTGTTCATGTTACCGTTCCCGTCATTCACATCGCTCCTGCATTCTCCCCAGTTGTACCAGACTCGCAGGCTACCTTCCTTCTTCCCTATTACCTCTTCACCCTTGCAAAAGGGATTATACCCTTCACTGTGCGCTGGGTACAACGATTCGTTATCATTGTCCCAAAACCCAGCTCTGATGATGACGGGCTTCAAGAGCCCGGGGCCAGGCGGCAGGAGATCGCTCTTCATACGACGGCTCGGTCATCAGTCGCCTTTCGAACTCGAGGCGGCCCAGTGGCTTATGTTCGAGTCAAGGAGGTTAAGTGAGGTCATAGTCAAGTCGATGAGTGAGTTCCTCCGCAGGTCGCAAGGGCCTCCGACTGACCTTAGGTGGTCAGACGTTGAATTAGGATCATGCCGCGCTCGTTTCCGTGCGTTCAACACGGCACCGTGCCCGCCACTGTCGCCGATCCGTCTTTGTGCCAGGCCAAGTCAGGTCTCGCTCGAACTAGGTTGCCAGCTGTGTCCCTACAACCTGCGTCATGTCGATGTCTATCTGTTGTATTCTTTAGTCCTCCGATTGTACATAGCCTGACGAACGATTTTATCATACTGCCAACGAAACGAGGAAGCTGAAGACAAATTTATCCTTTCGTGTGCACTGCTCTAGGCGAGATATTTAAGCACAGACTCAGTGAAGGAGAGAGAGGCTATCGGATGAGGCAAACAATGCAAAACTCGGGGTACGGCTGCCGGCAGTGCGATGCGAGAGCATCTGAAATCAAACTTGTCAATTGTGGCTCTCGTGAGTAGCTCTTCGATAAGTCACTTGGTAATTACCTCTTACTCGACTGCCGTTTGACGCCAAGTCGTAACCCTAGAAGGTTCTTGAGAGATGATGCGCAATTGTCCAAACCGATTCCGGGACTCGAGCCTTACCCTCCCCCCAATGCATGTGAATACCTCTGATTGATCGAAACGACGCGTGGCTATCTCCCTTGACAACCTACTACGCCAGTCGCGGGAATGAAGGCACGCTCATGAGAACCAGGACTACGGATGGTTGAGCCTTTCCAGCCTCGCCACCGGGTTTGGGCGGCCCGCGGACATTGCCGTCATGATGTGACCATTTACTGTGTGGCCGCATGGTTCCCCCTGTCCGATCATTCGCTCATTCTATTCAGTTGTACGTTCTAATTAACTAGACCTCAAACGGCGTTCTCGATGACCGGCACGATTATTTTGGAGCTTCTTTGCAAGTTTGCTCGTACGTCAGAACAGTCGGGGCGCGGTGCGCACGAAAGGTGGAGCTGGCGAACACGATAAAATCGTGTCCCGGAGCAACGACCGCAACGTCAGAATTTGAAACTTGGAGGCTGAGGTCATTTCGCATCAATACTTCTTCACGCGCAAAGGTGCGCTCCATCTCTGTGAGGCAATGTTTATGGGCCATCGGCGGTCCCCCGCAAAACGCCGGCGCTCCGTAGTAGGAGGGTCTGGAGTTCACTGCAATGCAGGTAGCTTAGCTTAGACAATCAAACCCAGTGAAACCGGGGTACATATCACTTCGCATTGGTTGACTCGGCCACCCACGCCTAGATTCGCTTTTTAAAAGTCGCCGAGTCTATCATGATTTTCGCACGTAGTGCCTTCATTTTGTACCTGATAGCTTCATTATTTTGGTGATCTGATTGGAATTAACACTCCTTTTATGAAGTGACTTGTGATTCCAGGAAATCGCAGATCGGAGACTGGTGTCTGCGATCTCAATGAAGCCTGGGGTACCCACTGAATGGTAGCGACGACTTAATCTTTCGGTCTCTTGATGATTGTCTTATGCAAAATGTATACGATGCTTCCTTCCAAATCTGGAATTAGCCCCTCCAAGTGTCTCTTAGAAAGGTATCGGTTTCCTTTGAAAGAGGAGGTTGCGCTGCAATCAGAGAATGGTGAGACGAGACGAGGGATTGGCGAGTAGATGCATAAGAGCTATATGAGCTAATAATCCAAAGAGAAGCGTAGCCTAGTCGATATCGATACCAGACCATAAGTTCCATTTGCCGTACTGACAGTCCCTGACCGGCGCAAAGATTGCTGCCATTTGTGCTTGATAAAAAAACCTCGATCCAGTGAAACCGTCGGCATGTGAGGTTTCTAATGATTTCCCTCGACGACTTCGAACGGCTGTGCGCCTAGTTTAAAGTTGTGATCGGTCGTCCCTGCGAGACGACTGAGTCAGCAGAACCGTGGGAGGCAGCTGTTGCGACGTTGGAACCTCGGCCATTATAATCAAGGGGCTTCTCCTCACGTGCATCATCGCATAACCAGTGCTTAGAACAGCTTTACTACTCTAAGGCTAGTGTGCATTAAACCTCCTCTGACGGCGAGTGTCGCCAACCCTGAATTTGAATCCATAATTGTCTTCACGCATCGTGCCTTCTTTGGGTGAGTAGTGTGTACAATACTGGAAAATGCTATAACATTATACTATTACACGGCGTTCTATATGCGAAATAGGCCTTAAGATCCTTAACAACTTCCGCCGCCTCCACCTCCACCTCCACCTCCGCCGCTGTCGCCGCCTCCTCCCCACCCACCCCAACCTCCTCCATCGCCTCCATAGGTTGTTCCTCCTCCTCCCCACCAACTACTACCTCCGTATGATACTTCAACTCCCCAATTGCCCCAAGTGCTGCTATGGCCACTTCTTGATGATCTTGATTTCTGGTTGACCAACGATTGACCAATGAGAGTAAGTTCACAGTAAACTTTCTGACGGAACTCTGTCTCACTTTTGACTTAGATAATTGGCGTTCCCCGTCTCTTAATAGAACTGCTTCGATCAAATAGTCAAGATCCAATTGGCTCAAACACTGCGAGCCGATAGTTAAGGTTGCAGGCCTGTAGATATGAGCCAAGGTCAGATGTCAATTCTAATTTCGTACCATAGGAAGTCAGTGTGAATTACTTGTTTCGTCTCCAAAGAGATATCCTTTGAGGGTTATATGATGCTACAATGATATTGTCTTGAGTTCGATGACACTGTCGATAATATAGTCCACGATGAGATTTATATTTCAATCTTTACTTCAATTAGCCACAATGGTACATTACCTGCTGCCCTGACCACAAGAAATCTCTCCCTTCACCACTAGTGAGCAACCTACGTGCAAAACAAGTAGGAGTAGCATTCTTACCTTCCAAGAAATCGCTAACGGCGGTCCTCCCATCTGTGGTCTCGATATAACCTGGCCACCGAATGGTTGCGACCACCTCGTCGTTGGGTCTCTTGAGAATCATCGTGCGGGACCCGAAGAGCCCTGTGATGTTGTATAGCCTGTAGATCGTGCTTCCTGTCAAATCGATGATGGGGCCTTCCGAGAGGTCCTTAGGGAAGGTGTAAGTCGTGTTGGAGAGAGGAGCTTGGGTTGCCATTGGAGAATGGCACTATAATGTGGAAGATTGTCAGGGCAGATGTTTCAGAAGTACGGGTGTTAAATACTCCAGAGCGATAACATAGCCCGTCCCAGTCAACAAGGGCCTGAGGTCCATGCGTCCCATTTGCACACCCGGCGCGCAGACTGGAGCAATGATCGGCGTGTCTTCTTGACGAAGGGACCTCGCTCCAGTGCAAATTACTTCCATGTGGATTCCAGAGTGGTGTCCCGGAAGGCGCCCTGCTACGCCGCAAGCGGGATGTCATCCGAGTCGGTCGTTGGGAGGGGCGGTTATTAGTCAGCATAACCGCGGGTAAGCCGCTCTTGCTCGCCAAACCTGTAATTCCACTGCCTCAACCTTTCCATGTGTACGTCACCTAGACCGGGTGGTTTTAGTACTTTTTGCTGCTCTAGCGCCCACACCACTTCAAGTTGGTATGGCCCTCGCTGATACTCCCTCCAAATGTACGAAAAGTACCACCAACTCATCAAACCTATTACGTAACGGATGCCCTCGAGTGCATACACGATGACGGCACCAGTTCCATAAGTATGCGCCATCGTCCATGATTCGGCTAATGATTCATTCGCTAGCGTTCGGCGTCGGACAAGAGCGTCCCCCCCCCGCGTTGTTCGGATTCGTTGGGGGTGTTCCGCCATTCAAGCAAGTCTCAATTGAACAAGTTTATCCGGAATAGAGGAGACCCTGATGGGTGCACAACGCCTGCACGTGAGCTTCAGCGTCTTCACTGACTATGAACGCTGGGGTGGCAGTTGTGTCTGAAGACTCCCAGGTAGGCCAAGACCTCCCACAGAAGCGCACTGGAACCTCCATGCGATTGGATTGTTCCTCCGCCACCGAAACCACTCTACCAAACAATCGGCGCACGTCATCACGCTGCAGGCCCCCAAACTACGAATCTGGTATCTCTTGTCTATAATGCGTTTTACCTCTATCCCTGCACCCGGGTCGGCATTGCGTCCATGGAGGCGCCAACCCAACCTAGCGTACCCACCTTCTCTTCCCTCCTGTCATTTTATTTTCGCAAGCATTTCGGATTTGTACGATTGAGCTTAGGGCCCAAGCGCTGGATCCCGTGCCAACCGCCGGCTCTCTTCTCCGTCTCCGTCTAAACGATAACTTGCAGCAAGAACTGATTCCGATACGCACCCTAGTTCTTCATACATCGAAGGGAGTATTGGTGCTGGCACAGTATGTCAAAGCCTAGGGAGTTGGCTGGGACTTTTTGTCCGGTCACGAGGTCAAGGACATGTCTATCCGTCAACCCAATTCGAAGTCTACCTGATCTAATTCTTGGACTCGGGACCGACTGCTACACCTGCTTGAAGCTTTGCTTGCGTGTCCTACTACAGAGAATATTGATTCTGTTCTCCAAGTCGTTCGACCCCGGTGCGGTCTGGTACACGCGCGAGTCAATCAATGCCTGTCGTAATCATCCATCTCTTTTACGAAATACTGTCTTCAGTGTCTATCTGACTTATTATGTACTCATTATTTCGGAAACTAAGCGCTATGGTTTTGTAAGATATCCCTCGTGTGGAGCGACCCAGCATTCTCACCAACCTCCGCCTCCTCCTCCGGTGCCTCCATAAGATGTTCCACCACCCCCTCCTCCTCCATCGCCTCCATAGGATGTTCCACCACCCCCACCACCTCCACCACCGCCGCCGCCGTATTCACCTCCGTACGACGTTTCTATTCCCAAACCAGCCCCTCCCAAATCGCCTCTAGGGGTACTGTACCCAGCGCTGGATCCAACAAAGAAAGCGAAAACGTTACCTCCTGTAGAGCTCGACTCATGTTTGGCACAGCGGAGTTGGTTGTCAGGGAAATTTTGGTTTGAGTGCACCTCTCTCTCACCTCTGGCTTGGAACGTTGGGGTAGCCGACCTTTCAGGAGAGCTGTTATAATCAAGTAGTCAAGAGTCCATTGACCCAGATATTGCGGCTTCACGGTTAGAGTTGCAGGCCTGAAAGAATATTGACCAAACTAAGCTTTCGGAATGGACTTGAGAGGGGCTGCGGTCTGATTTACTTGGTTTGCCCGAAGAGAGCGGTTTCATGGGGTTTATACAAGGCAGTATATACTTGATTTCGAACTAGTGAAACATCAATTTGCAAACTGCTCAATACAGAGGCGCATAGGCCGGCTTACTGCGGGGTCAGATGTGTTTTCCTCGTAACAGTAGTGGTAAGTATTGAGTTTGGCTAGCGTTGGAAGCTAACCTGCTCGAACGTCGGTCTTGGATGGACACTTGTCTACGCAGCCAATGTGGACATCTTTGACCGAAACCTGGGCCTCGGCCGCAGTCTCTCTTGGCAGTCCCTTCGTCAAATCTGATACCAAGCTCCTCAATCTTCCCACCAGCCAGTTAGAGATCTTGATTGGTAGCGCGACCAGCCCTTATGGTCGGAAGGACCAGCAGATCTCGGAGACTGCTCGAGAGCATCCGTGGCTCGTTTGTATCGACTGTGACCATCGTCCCCCCTCGCCGTGGTGGATATGGGTAAAGCCTCAAAAGAGCAGCAGCTTTATCTTGTCTGTCGCCGAGATTGGCCCGGATTTGTAGAGCGTTGTAATAGAGCGAGATGGCCTCCTGGTACTCTTGCCAACGTCGATGCACATCAGCGAGACCCCACACAGCGTCGGCTCTGCCTTTCCTGTCGTCGAGATCCGTGCAGATTTTCAAGAGCTCGGAGTAGTGCCAGATGGCATTTTTGTACTCGCCTCGACACCGATACGCATCCGCGAGACCCCACAGAGCGTCGGCTGTGCCTTTCTGGTCGTCGAGATCGGTACGGATTGTCAAGACCTCGGAGTAGAGCGGGATGGCCTCTTCGTACTCGCTTTGACGTCGACGCGCATCCGCGATACCCCACAGAGCGTCGGCTCTCCCTTCCCTGTCGTTAGGATTCGTGCGGATTTCCAAGACCTCGGAGTAGAGCGGGATGGCCTTTTTGTACTCGCTTCGACGTCGATGCACATCCGCGAGGCCCCACAGAGCGTCGGCTCTGGCTTTGG